>JAQGBX010007248.1:0-11620 GCA_034698745.1 Megaphyllum sjaelandicum | reverse complement strand
GGAAGGGATGATACCGGGGAAGGGCTGAAATAGGGACTTGGAAGAGATGATATCGGGGGGGGAAGGGGGACCTGAAATAGGACTTGGAAGAGATGATCCGGGGGGAGGGGCGGCAAGGAGGTATCAATAGGAACTAGACTAAGCCACAGCAACACGGCCGGGCACAGCTATAGTTTTTAATAAAACCCTTTCGGAATTTTAATCTTACTGTCAATCTACTGATGATAGAACTGTCGCAATGACAGTAATTTACAAACAACCCTTGATATAAATACCACGTTTGAAAAAGATTTCTCAGATGTTAAATATTTCATCATTTCTGAAATTTTAGTAATATGCATGCATTAAATTTTTCTACAAACGACCAGTTGCATCCCCACCGTTAAATTATCCTTGCGAGTAAAACTATGCTAATTATCAAGTTATATCATGGAAGATTTATTAAGGGTATACTTTGTGCGTTGAATTGTGCTCGATTTGGGTACAATTCAGCAATTATGCCACATTTTCGACATTTTTTTTTTAAAGAGCCAAGCCACGTGACCAAATCCTGAATATTCATTGGTATACGAATTGCCAAAGTTCAATCGTTCAGAAGGCAGAATCGGATTGAACCTTTGCAATTCGTTATACCATTGAATATTCATGATTTGGTCACGTGACTTGGCTCTTCAAAAAAAAGTGTCGCATTTGGCATAATTGCTGAATTGCACACAAATCGAGCATAATTCAACGCCTTCTCTGAGTACCCTTATTAAAATGCTTAGTTCTATGCAGCGCAAATAAAATTGGGCTAAACATTTGAAACTAAAGACATTACCTTGTTCCAGTTGGGTCTTCCCGCCTGGGTTCGCGTCTTAAGTCCCGTGATGAGATCCCGTTTCTCCTTTTCGTGCAACAGATCCAGGGCCAGATGCAGTCCCACCGCCTTCATATCCGTTTTCTGCAGCGCCGAGGTGATGTACATATGCATATCCAAAAATCTCTCCATGGCGCCACCCTGTTCCGCTTGTTCAATCTCTAGTTGAGACAGCAGGTTTACGAACCATTCGAAAGATTTCTGATCCCGGTTGATCCAAAAGAAATCCACCTGCAAGAATGAACAGCCTTTAGCCACTGTGCTTTAGCTTGGCATGCCCCAACAGAACCAATGGCCAAATTGCATAATCTATTGGTACCTTTTTCAAACTGAGATAACTGCCTGGCAGTTCGCTCGTCCATCTGTACTGACATTTGGGACAAGATAGCCGGGCGTCCCAGTACCTTCGCATTATGCTTTGCAAAATGCTAGCGAATGGCGTGACACCAATTCCGGTTCCAATAAGGACAGCGTGTTCGGCTCTAAATATGTGACTGGAAGGTGCGCCATAAGGACCATCGATGATTATCTACAAAAAGAAAAACCCAAAGTTAGAAACGTTGTTTGGATGGTAAAAATTTATAAAGTTATTAATTTTTCGCCATTCTCCCTCGAGTGCAACGCTAAATTTCCGTTTCATATTAAAATTACACTTACATCCAATGGTTTTTCTCCGGAGTCCTGATCATAGCAAACCATGGTATCCAAGGTGTTCGTGTTTTCCATTTTGACAACTGGGCCCGAGGGATCTGCTGCCTTAAACGACACGTTTATCTGAACCTCTCCGAGATGCTCCGTTCCCGATGCCACGGTAAGCAGAGCCGGCGAGGAGGCCTGCTGGCCATTGGCCGGTTGTGCAGCATCGACGACGTCCGTGGGTTCGTCCTCTTCTTGGATTATGACGGAGGTCAACCCAGGCATTGGCAAGGTCTTTGGTTTGCGTCTCATGTGTCGAAAACTCTGCCCCATAGATCGCGACCGCACGCAGATCTGCATACCGCCCTCTGGAGACGATCCTCGACGTGCGCTGCCCACCTGATGAGATGCCGTTCGCACCAATCTCGAGTGACTATAACAGAAATTAATGAAACGTATCGATATAATAATTTCCCAAATTAACATTTCGCGTGTAAGGTTCTCAAAATGCAGTAAAGTATAGATTCGGTGCATACATATATGGTTTTGTCAGAATCTGCTATTGGACTAAAATTGGTACTAAAACTATTTTGTACGTGTAAAAGACAATGCCATCAGTCATCATCGAGTTAGAATTTAGCAGGAAGGGTAATATTACCATCGGTGCCATTTCACTAGACCTGCTAAATTAATCAGAAATTGATAGAGTTGAACTTACTCCATCTCCGACTGTTTATCCAAGACGGGAAGCGATTTGGTTGCAGAAAGCAGACGCTTGTTGGAAATGCTGGTGTTGTCCACGCTGTCGGTCGTTGAAATCTGATCTCCATCGCCGTTTCGTACACCGTATCCAATGTTTTCATATCCTTGCGCATTAGGTCCTTTGCTGAGATGGACATCTCCGTTGATGGGCAACTTCTTTTTGGCACTGCTCCGTATGTACCTGCTTCCCCGACTAAAAATACTCCTGAAATATTAACAGATTCACATTTAGCACAGATCCTTAGCTTTCGTTAGACATTTACTAGTTTCCATTGACATGGTTATCCAATTTACCTTCTTTTGTTGCCTCCGTCATGAATTTCAACCGTAGTGGCGTTCCTCGCCTCGATCAGTTTTTCTAATTGCTTATTTATGTGATTGTGAAGCTGATTGGTCCACTCTCCGACACCACGGATGTGCAACCAGATGACATCTTGTAAATGAAAGAGAATATTAATCAGTGATTAATACATACAAAGAATATCCTAATTACAGTTGGTGTCAATTCTTTTTATATACAGTAGATAGTTTCTTAATATAACGTTGTGATTGTCAACTATGATACAGGCAAGGCTGAATACAGAGTTATTACAAAAGAATCATCGAGTTTTAAAAAGATAATTTGGTAAGTATTACAGATAAAATAGTAATTGACACAAAAAAAGGGGGAAAGTCCCAGTTTAAAAATGCGCACTTGCAAACTTTGTATTAAACGTCCAGGTGGCAGCATGAACTCAGTATCCAAAATGGCGATTATGCAGCAGAAAGCTTTTTATGTGCTCGAGGACGCGAGGATCTCATATTGAACATTTGTGATTGTATGATTAAAATCTTGGACATTTAACTTTCTCTTCATGCCTCATTAACTATTGTATAAAAGTTTTTTTTAAAAAATAAACATTTTTCTGGCAAAAAAAAATGACGTCGGTTTTTCTCCAGGATGATAGCCAAAAGCCTTGTACTTGACTGGAGAATTTATGGCGAGGATAATTAAAAGATATTTAAGATAATCGCTTAAAAGTAAAATGGCACATCACAAACCTGCGCAACTACATATAGCAAAGGCAACGCATCAATTACGCAGAATGATGACATTTTTCTCGCATGGATGTTAATCTTTAAACTTCGACGTATACGCATGTAGCAAGTCAGTGAAATTTCCACAGATGGAGGAAAAAATATTTAAACAAAACTTTTGGAATTACCATCTTGTTCGGGTGCGCTGCTGATAGTGAATGGATGCCACTCGTACTTTGCTATGGTAGGAACTTTGATGAAGACATAATCCCCAGAATGAAAATGGAAATTAGGAGGTCGTTTGACAACCAAATGGGTCACCTGAAATGTTACAACATTTTATTTAAAAATGCTATTTTTTGCATATTCATTTGTGCCGAAGTTACCGCACTAGTGAATTTGATACGTACAGTAAAAAATAGCATTTCCCCATATTCATTTTTTTAAATTTTGCATCTATTGTAAGAAAAGTGATTACGATGCAACGACATCAAACTTGTATGTATTGAATTTTTTTTAAGCAAAGACGGGATACTTTAATAAAACTTGTTTGAACATGAGGAAACTAATTCGCGAAACAACGTGAGTTTATCTTCCAAATAACTACCTTCGATGGCAAAAGAACTGCTTCTTCGATATAGGTGCGACCATAGCCCGTTCGGCGTTGTACGAAACGCAGCATCAATTCAATGGCAAAAATTGTGCCCGGCACGATAAACCAATGCCAGAAGCGTGGACCGTGGACAAAATTCAAGATGAAAAATACAATGTATAGGCGATGAGTCCAATAAAACACCTATAGGATTGAAAAATGAAAAACTTAATTTTTTTTCTTTGTACGAGCGTAATTTAATTATCGCAGACCATTTCGCGTTGAATTACCTCGAAATTGCCATTTTTTCTCACAAAATTCTGCGAGCAGATAACCATGATCACCAGGACGATCAGAAGAGCCACCCCCGTTGGACACGCTGTTCCATGAATCCAACCAAGTCCGCTTTCCGTGGTGAATATCCATCTGATGACCATATCTCGGACGTTGTCATCGTCGTCGTCGAGTTCACCTTCCTCGATGTCCTTTTCTATCTTAGCACTTACCACAATTACTAAACAAAAACACACGGGTAATTATAAGCATCACACTGCTTGGAGTCGCTATGAATATAGTAAATTATCGACAATGTCACCGCATTTACCTAAATTAATGACGTGGGCTATAGTGTGACCCACGCCGTAGATAACTATAAGCCAACCGGTCAGTTTGTGGAAATAAATATGCTCATCTAGCGGGATAAACGAGCTCACGCCTAGAGCCCTCAACAGAGTGATGCACTTGCGAAGCATACAAACCAAAATAAACATGCACGTGAAATTCAAGCATTGGCCTGAAAGAAGATAAAAAGGGAAATGAGACAAAAAAATAAATATTACTAACTCTAGAATTCCTAGTTTTGAAAAAAAATTTAATGATAAAGATTGAAAAAATCGAAACGCGTTGGAAGAAATTTGAATTCATGCGCGCACTATGGGGCCATTCAAAAAAGGATGACCTTATGTAGGGAGGGGATAGGCTGAGTCACGGACACAATGTTGACAGGGAGAGGGAGGGGGTATGACCAACTCGGACGTCCACTCGATAAAAAAATGCCAAATAAAATCAGTTCCCAAAGTAAAAGGGAAATTAAGTGCAATGTCGCATAGGTGATGGCCGGGTTATAAATTGCAAAAGTCAGTAACAGGGTACCTCCAGTCCTGGAAAACCCGAAAAAGTCAGAACTTAAAAGCTCATGCAGGGTCCATTTGCAAACTTTCAAATTTTCCCACTACAAATTTTGCCAAAATTCTCAACGTTTTCAGAGTACCAAATTTACGTTTTCCGAGTACCAATTTGCAAAACTTTCAACATTTTCTGAATACAATTTTTTTAAGTTTCGGACGTTCGAAAGGGAACTTGATTGACCGGACACAATGCGGACAGGGAGTCCAATATTGGGAAACATTTTGAGGACGTCTATTTTGAATGGCTCTATCGGTAGAATTCAATAAGAAAATATTGCACCGGATATGACAGCAGGGAGAAAAACGTACCGCATCCTCTAGCAAGTTGCACAAAAATGTTTTCGGTCCGATATTGCCACATCCGAGATACGAACAGCGCCAAGTTGAGAGCGAGGAAAAGAAAGAGGAATATCAAAAACACATTGTTGTTCTTCATGTATTGCCAACTTAATTGATGCGGCGTGCTGTCTTTTAGCTTCTGGCATTTAGTCTTCACTACCGGTTTTGGTGGAACCAACCATTTTTCTATACTACAGTTTCGAAACAAGAAATAAACCAATAAGTATAATTCTGCGTATATTTAATGAGAAAGGCCATGGAAGAGCAAACGTAGCAAGATGCCATGCCTGTAAGAAAGATTTTCCAGAAGTCCTTCGTGTTTCTCGAGCTGAGCTTTGAGGGCTTCGACCGTAATGGCGCCAGTGTCGTTCGGATCAGCGTCTTCGAATAACGCCGTCGTCAAATCGTCCAGTTGCTCTTCGCTGAATTTCATGCCGTTTTCGTCCATGCAAGCCTGCATGACTTTCCGCAATTCGATCATCTGGACTCTTCCATCCCCTAATTAAGTCATCAAAAAATTCATGATCCAACTTTTAGTTTTGAGAAAACATGCAATTAACCGCAACCAAAAGATAAAAGGTTCATTACCGTCCAAATCGTAAATATCGAACAAGAATTTGATTTTGTTGTCCATGCTTTGCCCAGAGAATTTACTGACCCCGTCCAAAAACTCTTGCATGGAAACCGTTCCGGATCCATCTCGATCGAAGATGTGAAACACTCGCTCGGTGAAGAAAACCTGACAAAAGGAGCGGTAAGGAGTGAGATAATATGCAATTCGCCACTCATGTTTTCAACTTTGCACCCAATGTCAGATAAGTTGTATTACGTTTTTAGATCTGATGATTTTTCGGAAATTTTCCAGCGTGATTTCATTGTTTGTCGTGCAATTTTCAGCAAAAAGCTTCGTCAAGTATTCGAGATTTTCCTTGGTCAACGACGTCTGTGCTCTGAAATATACCCAAATAATTAATGAATAATCAAATTCAAATTACAGATGTAAATAATCCAGCATTTTTAGCGTGTATTGCACATGCACGTTAACTTTCTATGAAGCAGAAATAATTTTTCAACTTACTGAGAAACTGTGAGTTTCGCGATAAGATCCATGGCTTCCGTGATTGTAACGACATTGTCACCATTTTTATCCATAAGTCGAAAGAGTTTATCCAGCAACTGAAAAATAGGATTTCACAAACGCGACGATTAAAACACGCAAAGATTTTTGGAAAAGACGATCTTGAGCACAAAATCCTTAAAGGGGCAAGTGAGTGAAAGGGAACCAAAGTCTCAACAAAATCTGCGACTGCTGATATACAGACAAAATTTTTGATATATGCGGGTCGTGTGAAACTTGCCAGATGGCGCTCCCCTATTTGGGCCGAATATTGTACTGTTTTGAAAGATTTTTGAGGGGTTAAACCGAAAAGCGAGACAACCAAATTTTGTTTAAAAAAATACTTTCATCCCCTTTTCTGAAAAGCGAGACTCGCGGTTTGGATGGGGTTATTACCATGTGTGAATGTTCACGACCTTTTCTGTCGCAAATGCCCTTGCTTGTTATGACAAGCTGCGCCACTGGCAACCAACTAACTAATGAATAATGATTACAGCACATAACAATGCTTTTAAGGGTTAATTGTTGAAACGCAAAATATTTGTAACATTCTTTTATCAGCGATTCGTGCATTCTATAGGTAAGTTCATACTTTGGTAGTTGATAGTGATAAAAGCACGCCAGGACAATGAACAATTTTGGATTCTATCGCGTCTTAAATATTTCATAAAATAATAAAAAATTACCCCTTTGGTGGCGAAAATTCTGCCAAATACTGGCGGCGAAATAAACTGTTCAACGGCAATGGCAAAAGTTGCGGTTTCCAAAACTTCGCAAAACTGACGTCCCCTTTCATCTCTGTATTAAAAAATATAATTGTTTATATAAATTATTAATGCATGCAATTTTTTTTATTACAAAACGAGCTTTTGAAACAGTTGTTTTAAAAATGCGTAATTTGAAGCGCGCTTAAATGCAATATTTCTGAGAGCAACAGCACGCGATAATTAATCTCGCTTGTCGCAAAAGAATAAAGTGGTACTCAGACAGACATGGGTACAAAAACATTAGTCTGATTGATTTATAAGATTCATTCAAGGTTATCACAATTTTTTTTATACACGCGTGATTTCGCGACTGCATGCCAAAGCCGATTTGTGAAGAGACTGCCTAAATTAACTCTTCTCCTGTTGTAAAATAAAATTGTGCACTGCATTGAAACGTAAAATGTACTTACATGTACTGTATATTACGCATACCGTAAGTGCATACACTGTACAATTGTACTGTATACAACATTTTAGTCTTTTTATTACACAGGTAGGCTACATGTACTTGTATACAGTTTTATTACACGTTTTAAACGTTACTATTTTTCCAAAAAGTCTACTTTTACTATTCCCACGCATATATATACGTATAATACACTTAGAAGGTCCTTGAATTTCAATTCCTAGGTTATTGAACGTCGTTTAACTCAAATGATAAACAAAAGAATTTTTTTATAATTAGACAATGAAGACATGCTTAGAAGAAATCACTAAAAAAAATAGTTTAACAGCCTAAACAACTAACAAATACTTTATACTGAACGTGTACGCGTAAATAGCAGATTCTATCCATCGATTCCATCCAATGGAATCGAATTTTCATAATCTTCCATTTAGATTCGCATGTATACTGTATTACCTCTGATGGAGGTGATTTCATATCCCTACGCAAAATTAAGATATGAAAATACTTCAAATTGCAATGAATCAGGATGAAATAATAAACGCTAAACTTAAATGCCATTGAAACTGTTTGAAAATAATCTGTCCAATATTATTCTTCCAACCGAACCATAAATGTTTCAAATTCTCCCTGTCATTACAGCAAATGAATTTACCTTTCGAGTACACGTACTCATACAAGTATTTACTCGCACCATTTCACTTCGATTTGTATACATAGCTCCGAGGTGTGGTCCAGCCCTCAAGTTGAAAGTAAAGCCTACGTGCCTTTAAACAGGATTTAAGTACTCGCTCTTGTCCAAATTATTTCTAACGGGTATTTCGGCAACCTTATAAAATACATTAGAAATTTAGGGCGAGTCTGGTTTACATTTGCTTTTTTTTTTGTCAAACGCAACAATGGAGAGAAAATCGTCCATCACTGGATTATGCTCCTCCAGGCGGACTAATAGCGATTTTACCTTCATTTATTTCAATTTCTTTAAACTTAATCTGTCATTATCTCAGCGGGTAAACTAATGACTAAAGTGACGTCATCCATTTTAAATGTTGTTTTAATCCAGGTCAATTTCGGCAATATCAGATAAGGTAACGTAATAACGAAGACAAAAATGAAATTGCGAAACATCGAGCATCAATTTCTAACCACCATTATTAAATTAGTCACGATATACGAGATATTAATTAACCGGCAAAAAACCAAAAATCCAGTTGTTCGACCAATTTAGAAAGTACTACACAAATATTTCCAGAATAATTTTAGTATCGCAATTATACCAGCGTGTATACAGTGCCTACTTAATGGATTTTTAAGTAAACATGCATGTCTCCTGAAGTTACATACATGTACTGTAGCTTTGAAGTACTTATATATAATTGGCGGTTAACTATTGTATAATATCTACACCAGCGTAAATTACATCCATCCGTTATTTAAAAAAAAATGTGAAGCAAACCTTCAAATATAATTTTGTTTTCGGCAAACTCAATGACAGGACTCGTTCACCTAGTTTCCAATTAAAAAATCCTTTTTTCCTTGATAGTCTTATACGTTAGTTACCCTATGCCATATATCCAAAATTAAAAATGATATGAATCATTTATAAATTACATGCATGTGAAAGTAATAAAAGAAAGATGAGAATGCGTATAACTACAAGTATATAACATTTTGTATTTAATTTATACAGTATATTCAACATCCTAAAATTATAATGCACCGAAAAGACTGGAACGTATAAAAATATTTCATTCCAGAAACACTATTAAAATGCGTTTTTAAGAAATGGTAAAAAGTATTTTTATTTAGTTAGCGATAGCATTGTCAAAAAATTGATACCGATATTTAATGTTCCGAAGTTATTAGAAATATAAAAAACACTATACACTGCTCGATGCTCGATGGCAGTTAACAGCAGTTGTTGTGAATGAACATTTGCAAAACAAATTGAAAGAATAATCAGTTTGGTACAATCGACTATAACAAACATATATAGACTTCCTAAATAAAGTATATCTACCAAATACCCATAATTTAGAATTTTTTTTCTGAAAATATTATTTTTATAGAAGATTTTGACGAAAGCAAGGTCGAAACTGAAACAGCAATTTAAAATGACATCAAATGACACATATTAAAAAAATACAATTACAAAAAGAATTTTAAAAAACAATTGTAAACGCTTCCATCCTCAATTAATCTAAACAATAGTTGTAAGGAATTTGATCTTTTAAAGTAATCATCTTAACGCACAATAAATTGTACATATATTGTAATTTAATTCATGAATTTTATAAGCTCTTTTTGCACGCACCCTAACTGAGCATTTCCCCCCCAGTTTTATAGGCACACGCACTACAAAGAGATTTTAAAAAGTACTTACAAAAAGAAGGGAAAGTCAAAAGATTCGTTGTTCGGTGAGCCTATAATGCACTGGCAATGTAAATCCAATGACAAAAGTCCACATATTTTATAGCTCAATTACTATTCCAATCACAAATTGGTGCAACTCCCATGCGGTCAAAACTTGAAATAGGTGTTCGCGTCTGATGGACTGAACTATACTAAATTTCCAGCAAAACTGTTTGGCTAGGACAGCCTAGATTCGCGAAATAAACGAAAGAAATGGGTCAGGACGAGTCCCCGAGCAACAAACCTTTTTATAACCCCTCCGAATAGTATATTTATCCCACTCTTACTTTTTTTTCTCATTCGTTCAATTTTACAAAGAAAAGGTATAGGCTATAGGCAGGTAGCCATATTTACCATCATTAGCACCGAATAAAAAACATTAGAGCCGTCTGATAACATATCCTTCGCATTATTTCTTTTTTTCATATAGGCAATTGTTTTTTCCGCACACAAAGCTGGTTTGGTAATTAGTTTCGAACTAAATTTCGCTATTTAAACAATTTTTTTAAGCAAATAAACCTCGGTAAGTCACGAGGTCAAGCGCCAAAAGCAGTAATATAAGCGATTTAAGCCGCGAGGTTGACCATAATTATGGTCATTAAATTGATCGATAATTATATCAGAAAAATCCGGTAACCTGCATAAAGATTCGAAGATATTAGCTAATCTATTCGTGTATATATGCATTCAGCGACGTGTCACATGTATCTTGATTGAAATTACGTACGAAGAGTAATCATTGCAGAAACACGTCAAGTCTGCGATATAAAAATGAAAAGAAAAAAACATTTCTCTGATTTGGGATGTATTTAAACACCAACGAAATGATAATCTGTGTATCTACATGCGCTTATATGCTGAAATTACAATGCTCGACGTCAAAACGTATTCATTTAAACCGTATAGTTCGTATTATCAGAAGTCAGAAATAACAATTTTAACAAACAGACTGGAAATGAGTTCGTACTATCAGAACTTCGTATTAAGCGAGATTGTCTTAATGAGGTTCCATTGAAATTGGAAAATAAATTTCATAAACATACAAAACATTAATAACTATATTACTGAAGTATTTTCTACCATTTTAATTATCGTAATTGATTCCTTACGGCGACATAAAATACATGATAAAAATCTGGGGGAAATTACCTATAACTTCCTTAAATTACACAAGATTTAAAAATATAACGTACCCATACGCGTAACGTCAATGTATTTTTTTGGGGAAAAAAAGTAAAAGGCACGAAATGTATTATTAAAATATAAAAATGGAAGTTTAGATAATTCGTTGGAAAAATTAATAGCGATGATATTTTGAATACATGTATTTGATTTCCACTTCGACCTAGCATACTGATTTATTCTCTGAAATGTTTTACAAAACGGATAATAAAATTCGTGAAAGTTCTATTCTATTCTATTCTATTCATTACCCTGCAGTCAGTACATATAGTACCATGTGGCAGGGGGGATCATCATACAATTTAAATCAGACTAATTAGTCTGGTCATGATTGATCCCAAAAT
>JAQGBX010007247.1:0-11621 GCA_034698745.1 Megaphyllum sjaelandicum | reverse complement strand
GTCAACATATAGAGGTCCATCTCCCATAAATTAACATGCATGGTGACCAACCAGTGTATGAAAATTTGGTCAACACATGGAGTGGTCAACTTAGGAGGTTCTACTGTATTTTTAAACAATAATACATGAAACAAGATAGTTCCATCGTAAAAATGACGTTTTAAGAAAATGTCCTTTATGAGCCTTTATGAGCGAATTTGAAAAAAGGAAGTCATCACAGGCAAATGTCCTAGTCGGTCTATCCATTTTAATATAGGCTACCTCACATGAAGTCGTTTTTGGTATATATCCTAAGTTACGAATACATAAACTTAAAACATCTACAACGACAATATGTATAATTAGCGCATATTATTCGAGAGATTTTCTTGGCAAGTAAAGTCAACAAACAGAATCGTTCAGCAGAACTAAACTAATACCGGCTAATTGGGGAAGTGTGATCCGGATTTGTCGATAATCCAAATTTGTTAGGTGGCCATCGAATAATGTCCATAATCATAACCATTTATTAATACTTCTAGAAAACATTCGGTTAAGAACGTCTGATCCACGTTCTGTGACTTCCAAGCACAAATCACAAGACAGTCCGCTTAAAACTTTCAGCTGATTAGACAGGGAGACTAGACTTAAGGAGCGATATAACAAAAATACAAGGCTAATCAGATTGTTAGATATAGTCGAATAAATCCCTTCCATTATCGATAGCGGAAATAGATAGAAGTGCAATATTTAATACGTACTGAAAATGCGCATAGCACCGAATTAAAGTTAGTCAGCCCGAAAGTAGGCAATCACTGAAAGCAGGAATGCTTTGGTGGGTATACATGAATCTCGCTCATCAAACATACATATTGATTTACCAACCAATACTAATGTACATGTAGATGCATTTCCCTGTTGTGGAATAAATTTTCTTGTGTGTATGAGAAGGTTTTAAATACTCTGTATAATAATTTTACATTTCTTCCGCAACAACAGCCTTCTCAACAAACATACAGTACATGCAGACATTCCAATAATATTTACTATCGCACTTACACGTAGAAACTATTGGTATAGTTAAAAAATCACCGTATTTTCATATGTATTCATCTTTAAAAATCAATACATTGGTAGGATTTGGAAAAGAAGCCGATGACAATTCTTTAGCGTAAAATAAATACTTAATTTACGAGCAAGTAAAATTATTTAATTTAATTTAATTATTTCAGTAATTGCTTTTGAAGTTTTTAACTTAATTGCGGAGTTTAAAGCCGGCCATACGCGAGGGAAGTTATATCTGGAAATACGGCATGTTCAAAAAGTTCTGTTCTTCAGAATGTGATTTACGAGAAATGAAATGTTTTAATTTGTCAATTATAAAAACAGAAATGAAGTCTAATTAGTTCCAGTTTGAAATTTTCCTTTTTAAAATCCATGGTTAATAAAATACTAAGAAATACGCGCTTGACTTTTCGGACACGCCTAAAATTGCAAAGTTTCCAGATATAACTTTCCTATTGAATGACCGCTATAGCATCCTCGTAAATCCAGTTTCGTAAAAATACAGAAGCAAACCATAAACTTCGCATAGGCTTCATTATGAAAAAGGTTTTTTTTTTGCAGCATTACATTGAATAAATTATAAGCAATTTTCGCTTTCAGAACTTCTTATCATTTATTATTATTTTAGTCCATTAAAGCTATATAGGTAGGCCGTGAAAGCGCGTCGTTCTAAAAATTGGGACGTAATTCTAAAACGTTTGCAAATCAAGCCTTATATTATTTTGAACACAGCTTTTTGCGTATGCAGATTTCAGACAATCTGTCAATTTTTGCTTATTTAGTATTTTAGTTTGAAATTAAGGTTATCGGTTAATCACTAAGCTTTTCTAAAAAGTAAACAAATGGAATTCTCTCCTTATACTAAACTTCCCGGCATTATCATGCAAAGAAGGCCAGGACTTAAAATGCGACACACGAAATTATTTCGAATTATGGATATTTTTGCAAGTATACACCTTAATGGTGACGCCATTCTGACATTTTCCCATTAAAAATTCCACACATTTTCCTTTTTTCTTTCAAAATAAAAAGGCAATTTCAAGAAAATTTATCACGAAAATGAGTTTAGCGTATGCAGTAAGAGAGAAGTTTAGTATACGGTATGCGGGTGGGGATAGAAAGAACTCAATGCTCACGCACGTTAGAATTTCAAACTTAGTTATATCATTTGCAAGCCTAATTTATGCAAATCATTTGGAAATGGCAAACGGTTTACTTCTCTTTACGGCCAATGTCGGCACTCAAAACAACATAATTGGGTTAATTTTTAAAACAGGAGAAGATGTGCTTAAAGCATAACGCTCGCAATTTTACCCGTATGCTGAAGATATTTTCACGGAAAAAAATACTCGTTAATAGTAATGCATGTAAATCGAAATAAACCGGTTAGAAATTCAGATCGATCGTCAAAAATATCTAAGAGCAGAACAATTTATGCTAAAAAGTTAAACCGCAGATTACTCATTTCTTTTTCAAGTAAGCTCGATGCATAAATATGAATGAATAGCTTAAACATGCACCTCAAACATCACAATAAAGTTTTTGTTAAGGAAAAAAACCGTCGTATAGGAAATTGATTAATATTCACAACTCGGTGGCCTACTGTTCGTCTGTTTAGCTGCACAAAGTAAAATGATTACCAAAGAAAGTAATCGTACAATGTTTGCAAGAATTCTTTTAAGTAAGAAATAGGATACGCCAAATTCTACATGGCTGCAATTGAATATAATTGGCGATTAAAGAATTGCTCGATAATTAATCAACAACCTTTGCGACGCTTCAAACAAAAGGGGTGAGACTATCGAGCGTTTTGACTAGTTGCATTTATATATAGATTCTGCAGCCAATCACAGTGTTGATTGAATCTATGCTGCAAACTTGCATATTAATTAAACGCTAAATCTTGTTAGTGATGATCAATTACATAATTGGCACTAAAAGAAGAAGAATACGAGTATTCAATTTTTAGTAATTTTCTTTTGCATTATCATATGCAAATCCGGTATCAATTTAAGCGGTTTTTATTCTCTGTTTATCAAAATTAACCAGAGCTTACTCCAGCATGTGCGAACATGAAAAACTAGATTAAACATTTTGGCCGCGAAAATTACTGCACGGTAAGGCTGATTTCCCTTTTGGTTTACGTCGATTAAGACGAAACTAACATGCGCTTATTAATATTACGCGGTATACAATGTATTGTCAAGACAACAGTGCGTTTTAGTCTTCAACTGGAATACGGTAATAGCTTAAATTGATTGGCGTGCATATGTAAATACATGTATTTTGGCATAGATCGACTACACTTTAAACAGCCTAATTTCGAAGAAATTTTAATAAAACAATATTTTAGACCGTCAATATTCCCAAGAGCTTATATTTCAGCGCCGATTTTTTTTATTCACAATGGTTTTAAAATAATGAGCATTTCTTCTTCGTATTCCAACGAGCATTCCCAATATGTATGGTTATTAATAATAGGCATTTATCATATCTTTCGATTCGACGTTATAATGAGCAAAACGGCATCAAGTTTCCAAACCGAGCTGGGCTTAGCCAGAAGGTTTGTGATGGCAGATGTCTCAGAAATGACGATCATAATAATGCACGAATGATAAATTAAGACAAGAATAATGAAACAGAAAAAAAATATAAAACAACGAGCAATAAGTGGCATATAATGCTTCGTCTAATTTCGCTAATAAATATTAACTTATGCAAGGCGAAAGTTCTTATTATAAATGTATGAAATGTACAGCTGATGAGTAGTTTTAAAACAAGAGGCGGTATACAGTACATGTACATGCAGTTACTTGTGATATGCATGTAAATGCAGAAGAGTCGTTTTAAACATGTTTCTCACTAGATCGTACTACATGTACATGTTTAGTGTTAAGAATTAATAATGTAAGGAATAAAACGGAGTGCCATACGAATACACATGTACATGTATATTCCTATATGTTGAGAGAAATTTCACATTGTAATTCTGACCTAGCTTTATTTAAATACATGTACATTCTGCATCGAAAAATGTCTTTCTTCTTTCGATAAGTAGTTTTATAACCTATTTTAATGTTCCATTAATTGATTTACGACTGTGGAGAAATTTGCAGGGACCACTTTCCCAGACACACCCTGTACATTATAATAATTTTAGCACGTGCTCGGCCTACACCCTGACTAGTGTCCGAATTTAATACTCAACTAATTGCATTTATAGCATCCATTTGCCAGGGACTAATTTTGTGAATTCAAGGTCTATAAGTATAATTAATTGTGGCCTGTCATATTGTCGGACGCACTATAGGTTCACCCCGAAAGCAATTTGTTTTAGCATCATTCGTGCAATTTTTCATTAAAACTGGCAACATTAGCGTAAACGTATATTATATACAAGTATGTACACACAAACGACGGGACACAAAAGCCTACAATGCAGAGGGCGCCACTCCTCGCTTAAAATGCAGCTAATTTCCCGGGAAATTTTCCAAACATGCGCTCTCATCCGCAAAGAGTTGCATAACCGGATGTTATCTAAAAGAGTATAGGAGAGCACATCTGGCTCGTAGCGCAACAAAAACACTTCATAAAACCAAATGCAAGCATTCATGCACACGTACATGTAAGTGTATGTCCAACATTTTGTTTCATGTCATTTAATTTTACCAGGGGCGAAGTTTCCAGATTTTACACCAGGGAATTTGCGTCTTACTTTCGCCAGGATCGGTAATCAAACCCTGCTAATTAATTGCAGTATAATTGATTTGCTGTTCAATCACACGGTCTACTCGATACGATGCTGTAGGCGATTGCACGTCTAAAGTAATTTGTAAGCAATACCACTGGCCTACTTGCATCATATTGGCTCTCATCGAGGGCCCTCCAAATCCAAGACATTCAATTACAGCATAAACCGAGAAAGCAATTCATAATAAGGTATCTATCGATACATTCTTGCTTCCATGACTCCATGTGACGTTAAGCTCAAGACATGTTTAAGGATCGACACACGGCGCCCTTGACCATTTAATACATGTAATTAATAACAAAACCCCTATAATGAAGTCCTAATCAAAACCACAATTTAGAAATTTTGAAAAAAAAAAACCGGTCACGGATAACATAAAATACAAAAACTAACAAAACATATGAATCGAATCATGCATGAGTGTATATAATCTTGCTTCCTTGAAAGTCTTTCAATTTACAAACTAGACCAAATGAGCATTTGTATAAATGGAAATCGATTTTAAAATGTCTGGAGTCGCGAAAGATAATAACAATCAAGAAATAAATTAAGGGGGATGAAATACGTCGTAGTGTTTTGTCAACATGCGATTTTTAAATCAAAGAGCCTTTACTGGACGTCTTGTTCGTCTTATTTTATACGCGATTCGTAGCAATTAAAAACTCGCAAAAGTTTGAAATAATTGGGGTCTCGTATTAAAAAAAAGAAACTTTCGGAATTAATTCGGAAACCATGCTTGACATTGAAAAATGTCGTTAGTTTTTGCTTTTTCCAGACTCCACAAAAAAACAGCATCGCATCGCGTCGCGTCGCGATAATTCAAACATAAGCGTATATCGGTAATATATATATACCAAGGGCCATGAATTTTCAATATTTCGCAAATGGTAGCCCATTAAGTGAAAAACAATTCTAACAAATTAGATAGGGGCCATTCAAAAAAGACGTTCTCATGTAGAGGGTAGGGGTGGATAGGCTGAATCACGGACACAATGTGGACAGGTGGAGGGAGGGGGTTTGACCAACTCGGACGTCCAATTGATAAAAAAATGCCAAATAAAATCTGTTCCCAAAGTAAAAGGGAAATTAAGCCAAAAATATCGCATAGGTGGGTCAGTAAACAGGGTACCTCCAGTCCTGGAAAACCTGGAAAGGTCAGAGAACTTAAAAGCTCAGGGTCCATTTGCAAACTTTCAAATTTTTCCAGTACAAGTTTGCAAAATTTTCATTTTTCTCTAGTATAAACTTGTGAAATTTTCAACCTTTTTCCGAGGACATCATTACAAATTTTTCCACGTTTTCCCGAGGACAAATTTCCAACATTTTCCCCAAGTACAAATAAATCTTCAACAGTTTTCGCACACAGATTTGTAAGATTTTCAACAGTTTCCGAGAACAAATTGGCAAAATTCTCAACCTTTTCAGAGTATATAATTTACGTTTTCGGAGTACAAATTTGCAAAACTTTCAATCATGGGGAAGTCGACCTGATTGACCTGACACAATGCGGACAGAGGGTATAGGGGGGAGTCTAATTTTGAGAAAATTTTGAGGACGTCCTTTTTGAATGGCCCCATAGCAGATTTTACAAGCAATATTCAACCGCAGTCTTTTATTTGCTTTTTATTGTATCCTTATCCTTTTATAAGTAGTACATTTTAGTAAAGTGAATGCCGATTTGCGTCCTATACGGCCGTACATTACAATTGAAAGAAATGAGAAGAAGCAGCTCAGAAACAGGCCATGACCATACTGTGCCATGACCACGTCAACTCCTATCGATGCATTTTTAAGACGAGGCTAATAATATGTTTCACTTAATATTAATAGTGAGGCATTTTATGAGGATCGCAACGCGTCATAAACTGCCGTCGTGATCATTTAATAAAATTTCGAACTCCATCGTACTCCCACAAAGCATATTAGCCCGTAATTAAACCTCGCATTCCCCATTCAAAGTCATATAGGAACTAATTCAAGTGCCTCCGCGCAAGAGTAATCAATTTTTATACATCGAAAAGTTCCTATAAGCCAGATACACGGCATATGGGAAACATTGGAGAAAAAACAACAACGGGAAATTGCAAATGGCCAAGTTGGCGCCACAGCCACGAGGCAAAATATTAAAGTGGACAACCGCAAAAAAACATAAAAAATGGGATAGTTTGTAGATCATTATTAAGTCATTTTGCCTGCCAATTGGTCGCCAAGTAATGCCATCTGGCAAAAGGTGCATTATATACATGTAAGCCTGCAGGAACAAGTAAGCCTATTAGATTGCTTAGATCCTGCCAGCTCTCAATTTTATCAATGCAAGGGGTTTGCTTGTTCTTGGCTGGCTCTTCATTCTCATTACATTTCCTCGCTCGTCAATAATGCAAAACTTTCCTTTCATTTGGTTTCCAACTTTATAGGGTTGGTGGCGGGGTCAGAAATGATAGTCAGTATAGGTCGTATATTTGGAAAATGCAACTTGAAGTGTTTGAAATTTAAAACACGGCACGATCCTCTTCCAAATGGAATGAATGTACCGAGGAGAAGAATTGCTATTTTTTAAATTGCGGGTCAATCTACCCATCGACAAACGGATCAATTTTAAATGTCATAATCAACGTTGAAAAACGTACGCGAAGCATTTCTTGTTTATTTACCAAATGTCTGATTAGAAACAGAGATTGTAAATGCGACTAACAGTAATTGTTTTTTTTTTAAAAAATTGTACCACGTGTATAAACGAAAACAATACGAATATCAGTCACGGCCGTCAGCTTTAAAAAAAGCCTTCGCCCTTTGACATACGAGTATGCTCTTACATGAAGGTCAAAGCCAATAAGGTATTTTTTACATTTTTTTAAAGCCAACAAAGGTCCACACGATGTAAACTAATCTGGTCATAAAAAACTAAGGGATCTGTTTTCAATTTGTCGATTTTAATGATCATCTCTAGGCTATGCTAGGGTTGGCATAAGGAAACACCAGAAACCTTTGACTAAGCACAGTGTTTATAATTGGAAGCTCGTAATATGCCCGTACAAAACCTAACTTGGGAATTCATAAAATGTACAGAAATCATATTCTGTTTGATTAGGATATTCAATTTTACTTTCAAAACCGAAAACAAGAATTTCGCAGTTCTTTACTTGTTCGTTCATGTCATCGCATTGTTTCCTATCAATTGTTCCTTTGCGAGGGTCGTAAATTTAAAAAAAAAACTTGTGGAAGTCGCTTCCGTGCTATTCTTGTGGCAGAGTTCAATATGTACACTTTATCTACTATATTTTTATACACATTTATGTTACGAAGAGTTCCACGTGTCACTGGTATGTCTTATTCTCAGGTAGTCCATCGCTAATAATAGAATTCTTTTTTCTAGGACATTTCCTTATGGCAGCCACAGCGTGGAGTTTAGTAATCGCGACGCTGGCGCTGGTATGGTGGCTAGCAGGAACCACAAGAGGGGTTCCACTTCCGAACCATCAGCTTCAAAATCTTCAATGGATGCCAGAGAGTCCGGATAGGTTAAACGTAGTGGAGAAACCCAGACAACCCTACCTAAGTGGCAATGATGTCAAGCGGATTCCAAGATCCGATCCGTGGGGTCAAATCCCCCAAAGGTTCAGAGCCAGTGGCATAACGCCCGCCATGCTAAAGGAGCTGCTGAGAGAGGTCAACAGGTGGCCACT
Source organism: Megaphyllum sjaelandicum (assembly GCA_034698745.1). Taxonomy (NCBI): domain Eukaryota; kingdom Metazoa; phylum Arthropoda; class Diplopoda; order Julida; family Julidae; genus Megaphyllum; species Megaphyllum sjaelandicum. The sequence goes on along the minus strand of JAQGBX010007247.1, from coordinate 3,143 downwards.
GAAGAAGCAAGCAACTAAGGGAGGGCAGCTGGAAGTGACTAGCAACGATGTAAACATCGACGAATTGGCCAAATGGAAAGCAGCGCTGAGCAATTCGCTGCAACATGGCAACAAGAAAAGATGGCTGGACTTGTTCGGTGGCTCGTCGGTTGAAACCCGCTTTCCACTTCCGGAAAGACGACAATTTCCGGAGGTAGACTGGCGAGGCTTCAACGAGGACGTCTTTCACGAAAGTTTTGGCGATTTTAATCCGATGAAAAGGTGGAAGCGCGCCTTGAACAAAGTTTAAAGGGATATGGGGAATTGAGAAAAACTTGCAAAGCCATCTACTGTTTATTTGCTGAGGCTCTCCTCGGGGGTTATCCCCTCAAAACTATGGCGCGGCAAAAATAACCGGCATTGTCCATATCCAATTAGCCCATAAAGGGCATAAAGATACAGTATACCATACTTATCCAGTGGAAATGTCCCTTATCTTTGCTTGTTCCTAAAATGTTTTATGAGAACAGGCCTTTCTTAGCCTCGAAAAATAGGGCGAACCATACCAGTTTCTAGTGAAGGAAGTGCTCTCTTTTCTCAATCGTCCATTGATATTGAGCAGTATCTGCTAAAAAATTTAATTCTGCCAATTAAATGTTATAGAAAAAAACATTGCTCTTTTACTAACGCCTTTGTCAAATTTTATTTTAGAGCGCAAATATGGTTATTACTTATTTTCAATTGCATTTGAACCTAATAAAAATTGTGAATTGAAATATAACTAGACTGCCTTTGATTTTGAAGTCCTCTTGAAAAAAATAATATTATCCCAATGACAATAACAAATGTTGCTTACAAATTATAGACGGAATATATTCTTTCTTTTGCGAGGTAGTTACATGTACATGTAATTAGAATTACATTCTTTAGCACCGGCGCCGATGGCCGTTCGCAGCCGGGTCGAGGTCGATGAGGATTTTGAGGATGTGCAAAATTCTCCTAAGTGGCGGATGTTTCGGAATTCGGATGAGAGTTTAAACCGAGGTCTCGTCCCGATCCCATTTGCACTCTGCACGTTAAAGATCCCTCTTGAGGGGGGGGGGGGGGGAGAAGTCCCCTTAATTCGTAGGCACATCCCCTGGCATTGGTGTTTAGCCCTCGTGTGCAGAAATATGCTAATGTTAAAAATCCACAAACAAACATTCTTTATGGATTAAATCAGTCCAGCTGCATGTCTGCAAAACATTGCATATCCGTTGATCCAATAACATAACAACCACATACGTTAAAACCTGTGACAAATTTTTGCAAACTTATCACAACAGGCAACTCTTGTTTAGCCCGTTACCTACTGGAATTCAATTAGAAAGAGCATTCTAACATGTAATCAACACCCGAATGACAGCAATTTGTCGCTCTTGTACATGCCAGATATGTACTAGCTATTAAACATTTAAAAGCCAATTATACTCATGGAGCCAGTACGTCTTATGAAGACAAACACGGCTCAAGTTAATTGCATTTGCATGGCTACAAGGTTAATTGGTTCCATCAGTATCAAAACAGAATCCAATCTGCAGCTCAAACACGTACATGTACAGTAGAAGTATCATCTCGAAGACTCTAATAACTAATAAATGACATTGGTCGACTTGTATTCTGCGGGCGCATGCTACATGTATATAGCGGCATATAAAACAAGCAATTAGTCACTCCCTTTTTTATTTTCATTTGATTACTCGGTCATCTGACTACCGGGGACAAAAGCTAGCCCACATTGTTTATCACCACTAATGTTAAGTTAATTACAAGTTGCAACACACGTAAACGTACATATACATGTAGGTGACATATAGAAACACGATGAACAAGTTGCGCAAACTTACGTGGAATTGGATGCTCGCAATTAGCTGATGGCAATTGAAATTACATAATCGAGTAAGCTAAAGTCGCACCACAAATGTACATGAATGATTCCCTGGTTGCTGTTGGAGAGGCAATCATGGCGTTGGTCATAACTTTATAGCGAACGGTAAGTTGTGTTCCACCCCTTTTCCGTATAAAGCCGGATGCTACTGAAATTCGAAAAGGGGAGGAGCACAACTGGTCCAAAAGTCATTCTGAAACAAGGTAATCAGGTATTCATTCTAAGGGGACATTAAAAAAAGACGTCCTCAAAATTTGCGCAAATTTGGACTCTCCCCTGCCGTCCGGTCGATCAGGACCCCAACCCCTCCTCCGCCCCATTCGGACGTCCGAAACTTAAAAAAAAAAATTGCATTCGGAAAATTTTAAGTTTTGCAAATTGGTATTCGGAAAACGTGAATTTTGTACTCTGAAATGGTTGAGAATTTTGACAATTTGTCCTCAGAACTTGTTGGAAATTTTGCAAATTTCTCCTCGGAAACTGCAGAAAATTGTACAAATCATTACTCGAAAACAGTTGAAAATGTTGACGTACTTGAGTAAAGGTGGAAAATGTTGCAAATTTGTCCTCGAGAAAATTTGGGAAAACGTGTTTGGAAAAAAGTTGATCTCGGAAATAGGATTTATAGGACATTTTTCCCCAAAAAATAGGACAAATATAGGACAAAATAGAACAATTTTTTGGAAATATAGGACAACACAACACTTAACAATGTGCATTTACCATTGTTGCGAAAAAAAAAAAAATTCTGACCAGTGACAACGTGAAAAATTGACTTATTTGGCGAATTTGACACTGATAAATAGTTTTTAAAATTTACTAAAGACAATTTTAAATATTAACATAGAATTTTTTTTTTAATTTAAAAAATTGCATGAATTTTTTTAAAAAGTGGCAATTTTTGAGTTCGGTAAATGTTGAAAATTTGTGCTCGAAAAAAGTGGGAAATTTTGCAAATTTGTCCTCGGAAAACCTAGAGAATTTTGCAAATTTGTACACGGAAAACGTGGACAATTTTGCAAATTTGTATTCGGAAAGCGTGAAAAATTTTGCAAATTTGTACTAGGAAAGCACGGAAAATTTTGCAAATTTGCACTAGGAAAGCACGGAAAATTTTGCAAATTGCACTAGGAAAACACGGAAAATTTTGCAAATTTGCGCTAGGAAAACACGGAAAATTTTGCAAATTTGCACTAGGAAAACACGGAAAATTTTGCAAATTTGCACTAGGAAAACA
>JAQGBX010007246.1:0-11621 GCA_034698745.1 Megaphyllum sjaelandicum | reverse complement strand
ACTAAAAGTATGAAAGTCTGAAAGTATTGCTTCATGTGGGCAACAACAGGAAATTGTTTCAGTCGCAACAACTTCGTATTATAGACTAAAAGTATGAAAGTCTGAAAGTATTGCTTCATGTGGGCAACAACAGGAAATTGTTTCAGTCGCAACAACTTCGTATTATAGACTAAAAGTATGAAAGTCTGAAAGTATTGCTTCATGTGGGCAACAACAGGAAATTGTTTCAGTCGCAACAACTTCGTGCAATTCCTCGCAATATATTTCCAGACTAAGTCTGAAAGTATCGCTTCATGTGGGCAACAACAGGAAATTGTTTCAGTCGATCACAACAACTTCGTGCAGTTCCTCGCAATATATTTCCGGATATAACTTTTCTCGTGTGACACGTGACAGCCTTCACTTCCGGTTATCCATGCTGCCAACATGGACGAAATTTCGCTTTGCACCTAGTCGCAGACGACTGCTCTATATATGGCCAAATCGTTTGCCATGGCACGCACGTTGGTTCGGTACGTGACGTCACGGTCAGTCACGTGGTTGGCGATTTGTAACGCAGGTGTCCAGCGTTGCATCTTATCTTCATTCGGGTGGGCTTGCCTCGTTGGAGGTGTATATCCTACTCCAGCTAGATGATAACTTTTAATGGTAATTCATATCGGTCGAAATAATCGATAATAACAACAATTGTTATGAGAAAAGTGGTACTACTACTCGCGCAGAGGACGTCTGGAGCAAGCCCGAAGTGGACATTTCAACATAATAAACAATCGTAAACCTTGCTGTCATGACCTACATAGGCTATACGTTTGGCCAAAAAAAAGAAAAAAAAAGAAACGGAAAAAAATAGCAACATTTTCCCACGGTGTACTCCGTGGTCTTGACATTTAAACCGGAAAGTACGCGAAATCAATAGCTCGATTCATTAATGGTTCGCGATTTAGCACCAATAAGAGCATTGTCATCGTCATGACGCCATCTTGGCAGTTAGTTAAGCAGTGGGAATCTCTTCGAGTTATTACATATTTTTCTAATGAGTTGGACGCCGTCCAACTCGCCAATATGTTTGGGTGGGCCAGCATCTCGTAATCTGCAATTGGGGGGTTGAGAAGGAAATTATTTCTCATGTAAGACGATGCTTGCATCTTAACACGATGCATGCTAACTGCACTTCCCATCAACCTCAAGTTTGGGAAGTCCTCCATCTTGGATCAGCAATGAAACGCACTGGGATGAATGGAATGTCACGTGATGAAACTACAGGAAGCGTATTTGAAATTTGTGGAATTTGAGCAATTTTTTGGACCTCAAGAGAGAACTACTTTCTGTAGAAGTTTCCTTTTATTTGTGAAGACATTAGATGTCCTCCAAGTGACAGCACCACAGGAAGACCAACTGACAGAAAAACGCCTGTCCTATCTCAGCATCTTCCAACTTTCTGGAAATGTTGGGTTGAGGGACTCCAGAAACAAATTTTGTGAAGATGACATTGAAACATTTACTTTGCAGCAAAAAAATGTTCACAAAAACAACATCAAAACTTAAGTTTTGTCTATATTGCTCATGAACAGGTTTGCAATTGGTACAGTTTTTGGATTGTCAAAATGGCAATGTTTAATCCTTTGGTTAGATCATCAATTCATTGTTACAACAATTGTGGAATAACTGTTGAAAGCATGGTTAAAGGTCCACCATATACAGTAGGACAGTAAGAAAGTTGAATCTGATGAAGCTAGGGAATTATGCATGCTACACCACCTGGTCACACAGACAGGGGGAACCAGGATGCACAATCTGGCAGCATTGGTCAAAGTTAGTTCCTTTTCTGTCCTCCATTTTGGTTTCAGCGGGTTAAACATGGGTTCCATAACCCTGGTGATGTTATTTCATCAAGAGTTACTTGGTGCAACACAAACAATTAACCCGAAGTTTAACCTGGAGTCAAATTTCAACCCAAGGTTAGTAAACCTCAGTTTTAACCTAAGTTCATACTGTGCTAAGTTGGTGGAACCTTCCCAAAAAATATGTACCGGTAATTAACATGTAGGCCTATTTTTGTCAGCACTTTTTGGGTATAAGCAAAATTTGCGATATGTAAAATGTTCATTTTGCATATCGCAATTTTTATAAATTAAAGTTAATATAAAGTTATTCATAAAACAAGTATTTGCCAATATTTTTTTAGCCACTGTAATTAGCATGGACTTGGAGTATTTTCGGTCAGACTTGCTAACATGTTCAACACCGTGAGGATAAAAATCGTTTTTTTTTTACCAGTTTTCATGAAAGTTATAACCGTTTTCAAAAACACCGATTTCGTGATTTTTCATCATTTCTGTCGCGATTTTAATTGCTGAGAGGACCTCAAGGTCAAATTTTGCTCAGCCAAGCACCTGGCCACTGTCCCCGGCATGATATTGGCGCATACTTTCCAACAAGAATTTCCAGAATGCATAAACATGACATTCTTTCTAGTCTACCATGTTACAATATTTGGTGGATAAGCAATTATCACGTGTTCCACCTGCAGTCCAAAGGTGCAGATGTCTTCATTTCTAACAGAGTTATTTTCTCTTATCTTTAAATAAATAAAAAAATATGGAAATAACGCAGAACATGAACATGAAGCCCTGCAACGACAGCGAATGTCTTAATTTATTTCTTACTGAAAACTGCAACAAGATGGCGGACCCCACCTTCATGTTGTTTCTATCGTCTGCTCATCAAAATGGACTTTTTTCAAGTGCATGAATAAAACCCGCACAGTTAATAAACTATAAATGATGTTGGCGCCACGTCAGTATTGCATGATGGAATGTCAGACATCCAATTAGGGAACTGTACACGTTCATTAACATTGCCATCAACTATAATGACATTACCAATACCTCTACAAATGTTGCATCATTCGCTTTCATTTCATTTCAATTTTAGGATACGTCCACCTTGAACTTGTTTTCCAGTCGCTTGCCACCGGGCGTACATTAGCGCCACCAAGCGGGATAAGAATGCGGCATACGTTTTAAATGAGGGCGCACACGAAGAAAGCCTAGCCGAGCCAGGCTGAGCTTGCAAGCAACAATATAGCAACAAGCAACATTTTCAGTTCAACTTTGAATGAATTAACTGATAAAGGCCTGCCCTGAAAATAAAACGATGTTGTGCGGGAACATCAAATCGGTAAGACGATTCTGCACGAGTTCTACTCAGGCGTTCTTCAAGATGTTCTGGACACTAGTCACCCACTTAAGGTAAGCATTTTACGTTTCGTACACTATTTTTCGAGTTGTAATCGAAAGTTAAACCGGTTTGGAGACTAATGCGATGTATTGATTTGGCACAAGGGCAAGGAATAATGCCTGTTTATCTATACTTTCCTTTTGTGACAAGTCTTTCAAAAACCATTCAGACAAGAGAACTGATCGTATATTTGAATTTAGAAATTTGTGTTTGACTGGCTTTTTTTTTGGGTGTGTCCCATATGTTCACTTGACGGGGAGCCAGTTAGTTTGCACATTGCCCGTCAAGCCACACATTTTCAAACTACATGTATATAGACATAAATGGGTTGAAATGCGAAAAATGAGTGAACAAGGTTTTGTCCAAACTTTTATAAAATGTTGACGGAATTTCAGTATTTGTTGTTGTTGACATTTTAGGAGAAGAAATGGTGAAGCATTTTTCGAATGATTAATCCTATACTGGATCGATAATACGTGGGAAAAGTAGAACAAAATTACTTGAACTGTTGGTGAGTGAAGTAGGAATGATTAACTCATTTAAGTGAACGACTTTTCAGTCTTACAACATGTGCACTATTCTTGTGCGGCGCTGCGAGCGCATGGCTACGTAAAAGTGGGTGGAGTTACCATACTGGTGTTTTCGTATGCTGCGTATGCCTTACGCACTTGTCCAAAATCTTTCCAAATTGACGATTTTTCCAAGCATACTAATTAAAACTTCTCTTTTTTACCTGAGTCGCCATCTCCAGATGGCGCTTTTCTAAATTCCAGAATTTTGTTTAAAAAAATTAAATAAACGCTGGAAACTTTTGGCAACGTGAAATTCACATTTCCAGTTATTTATCTTCGTTATCTAAGCTTGCAAAACGATCAGAAATATTTGTTTGTACCTTATACAATCTTTGAAAAATTCCCACAGACAACGAATCAATGGTAGATCCTCTTAATTAGGAAAATAATCAACTTAAGTTTAAAATTTAATTGCACTGGGCGAACCAATTCTCTAGTGCATTGTTTAATGATCGAAATTATAATTAGTGACCCACTTGAAGTTAATCAAAATTAACTACGCTATATGCTGATCTAATAAATTTACAACTTCATTTACAGTCGAACCTCGTTAATACTAAAAACTCGATAAAACTTGGTCTAAAACGTTGTTCGTATTATCAGAAGTCATACAAAACGTGACTAATAAGAACTAAAGTTTCATTGAAGTTTGGAATAAAATCCTATACCCCACGTTGCACGTACTGGGAAGGTGCTGCAACTTTTATCGGGGAATTCCCCATTATATAAACGTGCATGTGTATACATGTAGTTATGCGTTTATTTCATATTGTAACTTTATTGTCTGCAATTCGTTTTAAGGTAACATAGCGCGAATGCTCGGGAACTCGAAAATTCATTCGTTTCAGCCACAAATTTGTAATATCATAATTAAAAATGATGTAATATTCGAAATACAGGACGACGAATAGAAATGAGTTTAATGCTATTAGAAATTCGTATAAGCTCTGTCTAATATGTCATGCAACTCTTAAGCGAACTGTACACGTTCATTAGTACTGTCATGACCTTCTAAGAGTGACATTAAGAATGATCGTGTATAGGATGAAAAAATGTGGAATGATGGCCAGTAATGATGAAAATCCGGATTTTGGCATCATAACTGGGGCATGGTTGTGAATACCGCCATTATACAGTTTGCACGCAATATTAAACCTGTCATTAGTACTGGCAACGTAGATTTCCCCAAATCATTAATCTGGTCATTAGTATCGACCATGTAGATTTCCCCAAATCATTGATCTGGTCATTAGTTATAGTCAATACTAATGACCAGATCAATGAATGGTTGGTTGAATGTAAGGTTGAAATGTAATGAAAGCGAATTGATGCATCATTTTCGGAGGTAATGTCATTAGTAATGAACGTATGCAGTTCCCATTAGTCTTCCTCCACTATACGTTGTATACACGAGCAAAAACAATTAATGGTGGATTTGGTTGGGCGCAACAGCTTCATGAGTTAACGAGGTGTTTCGCGTATTAATGCGAGCCAGTGAAGCTGAGGTCAGTGCTTTCTAGTTTGTAAATCATTACCGAAAATTGCACCAGGATTGCTGCGTGAGAAACTGAGAAATCATTGTTTCTTAGCAGGCTGTTAATGGTGCTTCGCACCTAATTATTCGGAACGCTGATAATGGGATTGAATAATTCGACAGCGAATGATATTTTGATAGATTTTCCGACCATTGTTTGGCCAGGTATAATTGGCCGTCTGGGGAAAACTTCGAGAATCAGGTTTTCTGGTTGGAAAAATGTTGGGGAGAAAAGACTTCGCTAATATATGTGCGTTAACTATGGAAGGTCGTCCCGCATTTTAATGCAAACTGCCAATTTATTACCTCATTTTGAACGTAAAGGCGGTGCTATAGCGAATTCTCTAATGATAGAAACTTAAAAATACTCTACCAAGAAGGGAAAAAAATGCTCCGTTAGGCAGCTATTATTTATTCGTGCACAACTTATTACCTCGATGAAGATATGTGGACGTTCCTTTTTCTTCAGTAGTCAAAAATCGTTTATCTTATCACATCACGTCTAAAATGCATTGCATGTATTTCCTTATAAAAATACAGTATTGTTATAAGATAAATGTACCTGTAGTGCAAGACTGTATTGCATAATATACTGTACACGTAGCACAATATAACATATTAAACATGCTGCACACTATAACATTATACTGTATACATGTTGTACAATATAACATAATGGCCATGTTGTACAATATAGCCTAATATTCATGTTGTACAATATAGCCTAATATTCATGTTGTACAATATAGCCTGATATTCATGTTGTACAATATAGCCTGATATTCGTGTTGTGCAATATATAGCATAATCTTGTAGTATAATATGCTTTATACATGTGCATATAGTTCATATAATGTATTATTTGGTGCAATGTATTTATAGCTATAAGATAAGTTTAAATTTATTTCAAAATGCATGTGTATAAATTGGAACATTCTAGGCCAGGGATTCTAAATGCATCAGTAGAGTAAATCCATAAGTGGACAGAGTGGTTAAATAGCCGTAACCACTATTTAGCCTATTTCAATAGACAATCCAATGTTTGACCAACGTATGATTGGCTAAATAAGGTATTTTCAAACCACTAGCGCCACCTGCTGATATATTATAGTTACCGGATGCATCGTTACTTGTACAATATGATCTGCAAACTGCAGTAAAATGCGGTAAACTCTCAATTGGCCGATTTTTAACCGTTCGCGCATGCGCAGTTTACAAAATAGTAGTCTTTTTATCTTTTGTTTTGAAAGTACAAATGCTGAATTTTTTTCAATACGCTATTGAATATAGTTCTGTAAGAATGTTTTTAAATATGTTGTAGCTCATGCATAGGAAATGCTTTTCAAAATGTAATGCAATTAAGGCATTTTTTTTAAATGTGGGCTTTTTGCGTTTTTTTAAAACAAGTAAAAAGAAAACGGTAATTATAGTGCACGTATACGTGTAATGCCACGTGTACAGTAATGAATTCATTTTAAATTCCCAATTTCTAATGATAACTAAGGATTTTTGAAACTTACGTATTCAAAAACTTAAAGTATGCGTATAAGTAATTTTAAAATTACAGCATGTGTCATTATAAATATAGTTTACCACCTTTTCGATTAGTGTTTATAAAGATTGGAACATATGCTAAAAAATCTGGAAACAAATTCGAAATATTATCGAGGCTATTACCCCGATGGAAAATATTTATGCCAAACATTCATGATTGAAAAATAAACAAGGAAATAGTATCGTGAACAAATATCGTTATAGAGTTCATGCATTCTTGTGCATTCGATTTTTTCAAATGTAATAATTTAATTTTTAAAAAAATGAAGAAAATAAATTAATGACTCGTTTATGAAAAAATAAACTATTTAGAAGGATTATTAGTTTTGCAAAATAGAAGTCGAACGAATCACCAACGTGGGAGAAAAATATACCTGTTATTTTTAAATGCAAAAACGTGTAATGTTTCTGTTTTAACGACATGCTGTAAAACTTAAAAATAATAACTTTTCTTTGCGATTTTGAAATTGTTCATGACTCTATTGGTTTCCCATACAGTATAGCTTGTCTTGTTCTGCCTTTTTGTTTCTAGCTGTTGCCAAACTCGTTTTGTCAAACTATTTCACTATACTTTTATCCGAACAATAATGATGGGAAAACATGTTTCCTTTTATCTCGCAAATTGCGAGCATACATGGCAAATTGGGTCGATGTGAATCTGATGAAATCTGCTAAACCAGGGTTGACGTAATGGACGATTAAAAACAGCAGGTTGCATGGGAACGAACATGGTTTTATGCCATGTTTTTATTCTCTATATATACTCTTCAATACATTGGACACCCTTTCGTTATGTCCAACTATACCAGCAATGTTAAGATTTTGGAAGATCAATTTCGGATTTCTTTTCAGGTTTTCCCACGTCGAAAAGAAATGCTTCGAAAATGTTTAGATTGAAACATTGTTATGCATTTCAAAATACATTTTGTTAAAATGCCTCTGAAATGCAAATTCGCAATTAATTTTCTCGCCATTAAATTCTTGATGCACTTCATTAATGCACTTGAAAATGTATTCTCCTCGGTAAATTCCAAAAGGCATTTTGATAACATAATACATGCATGTAGGTGTTTTGAAATGTATATATATTTTAATTAATTTTGAACGTTTTTTTAGATGTATTATTACAATGTTCCAATCTACATGCATTGCATATTATTAAATTTATCTTGAAAATGCTAAAACCTATGCATACAATATTTCCAATGGTATTTTCGAAACGAATTACAGTATTCCAACCTGTATTTTCAAAAGCATTTTTGAAATGCATTGCAATGATCCAACCTACACATATTTTCAAAGGCATTTTTGAAATGCATTGCGATGTTCCAACATATACTGTACGTACTTCTAAATGTATTTTTGAAATGAAATACAATGCTCCAATGCATACATATACTTTCAAATGTATTTTTTTGAAATGAATCACAATGTTCCAATGTATACATATTCAGTATACTTCCAAATTGATTTTTGAAATGAATTAAAATTTTCAAATGTATTTTTGAAATGAATTATAATGTTATATTGCATACATACTTCCAAATGTATTTTTTGAAATGAATTACAATATTCCAATGTTGGCTACAGTACTTCCAAATGTATTTTTGAAATGAATTAAAATGTTCAAATGCATGCATATACTTTCAAATGTATTTTTGAAATGAATTACAATGTTCTAATGCATACATACTTTCAAATGTATTTTTTGAAATGAATTACAATGTTCCAATGTACAGTATACATATACAGTACTTCAAAATGGATTTTTGAAATGAATTACATGTATAATGATCCAATGCATACATACTTTCAAAATATTTTTGAAATGAATTATACAATGTTCCAATGCATGTTTACTTTCAAATGTATTTTTGTAATGCATTTCTTCTCAATGTGCGTTAAGAGTGCGTATAGAGAATTTTAGTTCCACTAATCGTATTATCCATATTATCATTTGTCTGAGACACTGGACAGGAAGTGAAACTTCCAGAAAGGGTTCTCACGCCGGTGCGAAAGTGATCTGTGCACTCTTTTCAAGAACACGTATTCCTTGATTTGATATACAGTATACTATAATGAATTCAATAACCGATGAATGTTTCAAAACCGGTAAATTAAAGATTCGGGGCCACAAAAACCTGTCCATTTGATATGAATTAAGCATTAAAAAAACTCCTGATCGTTGGACCGGAAAGTTGAAAGTATTCTCACCCACACTTTGCAAGAACCTCGAATGACCCTCGAAAAACTGTATACTCTATCAGCAAACAATGTTCGAAACCTTCGAGTTTTTATAGATAAATGGACCGTATTTAATAGGATTCATCTCATGGGGCAACGGTTATATTGTGCACATTTTAGTCATCATTCATCAATGATCTTAATCCATGCAAAGCAAGAACGGAATTAAATCAGCGTGTTCCAGGTCAATTAATTGACAGAGTTGATCCAAATCCAGCCATTTTAGAAGTTGTATTTTTATCCCAATAATAATGAAAAATGGAAAATTAACTGAACTACATTATATTTGTGTAAAAATTAAATGCGAAGCTCGATCTGAAAATGTTTAGAACATTGACCACAATTTTTATTTATCTGAAAAAGTGCTTAAGTAAGTGTTAGTGTTAGGCAGGCATTCACAAATCCTCATCAGCTTCATTAAGCACATACATGTATGTATTTAAAAAAAAATCCTTTTATTTTACAATATAGGGTTGGATTCCCGGGTTCTGATTGCTGTTTTTCATGGTTTCCCACAATGCCCCAGGCGAATGCTTGGGTAGTTGCTACAATAATTGGGCCATGACCGTCTTCCTTTCCCATCCTGTCTTCCCCCTTATTTATGTTAGGTTCTTCTCCAGAAACGTACAATAAAGTATTTCGCTATTGTTGCCGGTCCTAAACCCGGGTAAACAAAACCGATAACACGATTGATATCTGCTTCCGGAGCGTCATTGGGTCCGATCTATGACACCAAAGGGTATTGAAGACAGGTCGATGATAGTGACTTAACTCTTGTGACAAACTTTCAAAGGTGACAGTGTCAAATGCCTGATTCTTGCACACTAAATGACTGTGCAATGGACTTATTCGAATCAACAACTACAAGAACCATTTAAGAACGTGCTTCCGGATAATTTTCTCCAGTGGAATGAATCCAGTGTCTATATATAGTGATAAAGGCCTGCTGGCGAATTCTGCATCAGGTCCTTTACGCATACAGTATATTTTCAAAACAAATTACCCTTTTATTGCCCAATTATGAAGATAGGATTGGACCTACAGTAGGTCCTTTTTAGCACAAACCAATTATAATACTCATATGCACTTAGAGAGCACTGAGTACGAGCAATCAGTTCGTGCCTCTGGATCCTTATCCACAATCAGCATGACCAATTAGCAATCTAGCGTTTGGATATCTTGCATCAAGACTGCAGGGAACAAAACGGACATGGGCCAATGTTCTACAACATAATTTCAATGTCCTGAGCCAGAATAATTTTCGGTGCCTCCAAAACTGCTCTGCAGCTGATGATGGACAAGACATCTGAGTGCTAAGATATAATGGCGATGAGGATGAGAGGTTAGATAGGCGATGGTAATGATAATAATTCTTGGTGGGACACACCGGATGTGCAGTTACCTAACTGGAACTGGTAGAATGGCGTCGTGGTGGGCAGCAGAGCGTGCAGCGTTAACGCGCAGAAGCAGCTCCTCTTGGCCTTATCGTCTAGACTTAATCTTGCCTCTTGAAATCGTAACCCCGTTTTGGCAACCTTAATTGGTCTTAAGTCGAAAATGGGCACTTCTAGTGCTTCAAATCCCAACGTTATCCACCTTAGAGCTTATTTTTGGAAATTTCCAATGATCGCTCAGTCGCTCACCCTGAAGCGTTTGAGGTACATCTACCGTAATTCAGTGGAATCTCCTCGAGGGAAGTCAGAATTGGTTCGTGTAAACCGTAGTTCGTATTATCGGATGTGAGAAGAAACATCGCTGCAACAATAGGAATGAACTTTATATTCTGCTTCTTTTAAGTGACTGAGCTGATGGGAAATTGTTTGGTGAGACTTGACTGCATGAGCTTGGCTGGTTGACTGAGGAACATTCAAGACTAGACAAACAATGGAACAATTCATTCGTTTTAGCCGAACATTTGTAATATCCGAATTTGGAATTCGTCTTGAACGAAGAAATTAACAATATTCCTTCAGACCCTAGGACGATGGATGGTAATTACATGTTGTTCGTACTGTTAGAAATTCGTATAATGCGAATCCTTTTTAACGATCGAGGCTCTACTGAATTTCTATATCTATCTGTTTCTATATCAATTCAAAAGACAACAACTTCTGTTGATTGCACATTTTTCTCCTTTTTGGAATAGTTTGGTTTCCTTTTTTTCTATGGCCTAGTTTTTCCTGTAGAAAATTTTGCAGTTGCGCAGATGGTTCTGAGTCTTTGGCAACATGGCAAGCGCTCTGTTCGTAAAGCAGTTTGTTGCTGTTTTGGTCATATTTTGAATCAGTTAAGAAGTTGTTTAAATCGACAGATGTTTGTCTACATTGCTATAGCAAGGTAAAAAGGGACAAACTACATGTACATTAGCCCATTTTCAGATAAGTGCCACTTTACCTGCAAATCTATACTACTATAAAAGTCAAAACGCGGCCATCTTGGATGTACATGTTTGAGGCTATCTCACGAACCACCCCTCG
>JAQGBX010007245.1:0-11622 GCA_034698745.1 Megaphyllum sjaelandicum | reverse complement strand
GTTGCAATGCACGCTCCACATTTCATCCTACTTAAGCAGACGACATATTGGCTTAACAGCAGCGCCCTCTGGATTTATTGGCGCTTGCGAATACTTTTAAACTGTAAAAATGCTTGTTTTGAAAACGGGGCTGTCAAGGCAAACGGATAATTAGCCAAGTCGGCTTTTTAGTGGTTACGACTATACAGTATTTAGCTTCCCATTGACATATACCTTACAGGGTTCCCCCAGAAACTGCATTTTCAACTTCCCTGACTTTTCCAGGTTTTAAAAAATTTCCTTACCAATTACAAGGACAATTTTGAAAATTAACGCATGAAAATTGCATGAAAAAATTTTGTATATTCGAAAAATGCTATACAAATTTGTGCTCGGAAAAAGTGGGAAAATTTCCAATATTGTCCTCGGAAAATGTGGAAAATTTGTAGTCGGAACACCCAGAGAATTTTGCTAATTTGTACACGGAAAACGTGGAAAATTTTGCAAATTTGTACTCGGAAAACATGTAAAATATTTCAAATTTTACTCAGAAAACGTGGAAAATTTAGCAAATTAATACTCAGGAAACGTAGAAAAGTGTGACAATTTGTACATGGAAAACGTGGAAAATTTTGCAAATTCCTGACTTTTTCAAAATAAACCATTCTTCCCTGACTTATCCAAGTCTGGGGGAACCCTGCCTTATGGTGGATATACTGTATGTTAAGATGCGTCGTATTATAAAGTACATGCAGAGCTCATTTTGCGACCCCTTCCTCAACCAGAAATTGAAGATTTTTTGAGTGGCTGTCATTTCTGAAGCATCCTGTAGACTGTATAGTCGGCCGTGTGAATTAGTCCCGAATCAGGTGTTGGTGATTTACGCGGGATTAATCCTTTGGCTTTTCCGTATGCCCGTAAGATAAGCAATCTAAATAAAGGCTTAGGCGTCGGGAAACTGAGCCGGCAGGGAAGCTCGGAAAAAGGCAATTGCTTAATAACGATGGATTTACGGGAAAACGAAGCCATCGGCGTTGGCTTATTTAATACCGTACTCGCGAGTTACGTCGAACGAGAGAGAGAAACAGAAATTGGAAACGAAAAAAAAAGCTTTGTCAGGTTGTTTGTCTGAATTAGAGCAACGCGCATGCAGCGAGAACTTTAAAGCCCCGAATGGAGAGACATTTCCCACGTACATATACGAGATCATAATACACTTTTCCAGCGGTATATTATTAAGCGAAATCCGTCGAAATCGATTTCATTTGGCAAATTTGTACGAATCGGGGAACATTATTCGGGCGAAAAAGAAAAATTCATTTCGCGAAAACGTGATGGGCAAACATTCGGAGGCAATTGGCAAAGAGTTGGACCGGGTTCGGCCGGATTTACATCTGACGAACAGTGGCGCGATTTAATCAAAAAACCAGCGCTGCATGAATTCAATTGGATTTCCAAGTCAAATTTCTATTAGGCAGAGTTTTAACGGGAAACGCGGAGTCCGGAACGGTGGGTGGGAGGAGCAGAAGCCATACCGTAGATGCTGTAAACCTTGAAAACCAACTCAAACAGCACTACTATACATTGTATATACAGAACTCACCCTGGAATTGACGAGAGTAAAATCCATTCCAAAAACCGGACGTGAATGACTGACGGTATACACTGTAGGAAGTTTTTCCAATAATTAGTGACCAAAATAAATCTATCGAAACTTGAGTGATATATCATGCATGCATAGAAACATCGTGCTGCAGTGACATGTTGTCCCTGAAAGCTGCAGGGTGGCCACAAAATTTACATTTTTAATTTCTCTGACTTTTCCCTGACTAAAATCCAAAATATCCCTGACCAAAACTTACTCGTTAATGCATATCAATTTTTTAGCCATACTTGAGAAAATCTATAAATTTTCTTACAATTCTAGCTGAAGAGGATTGGGGATGGAGGTGCTAACAGACTGAGTGCATGGATAGCAATTTGCTTTTATTTGGGAAAATCTCCCTAACCACTCACAAATTTCCCTGACATCCTATACGGCACAGTATCGTAATATAATTAGGTTCACTCTCCGCTTTTTTGCATGGAAAAGCGGCAAGTGAAACTATAGACGATTCGTTTACCAGCGCGGCTAAAGGTGAGTTGATGTCTACGCCAACAGGGCGGCGCTGCAGAGTTTTTGCCATGAAAACAACAAAGCGCCGACACGTAGTGAACATACCGGTATACTTATATTGCGTTTACTGCGCCTTGATTAGGAGACACTAAAACTTACCACGGTGATTTCTCATTCATGAACCTATTTAACACCAGTGAGGATAAATACTGCCATTTGCAGCGACAACATAATAAAAATCAACGTTACATAATGTAATGGTGAAATTCCCGGTTCTATAGTTTCAATGGGGTTGGTTGCAATGAGGCGACAAATCCGAAGGTGTGAGGTGAATTAACACGAGTAAACTTTATTATTTGCTTCTATCAAAGGTCACCCATGGTCGTGTGTTCAAATTCTGATATGTCCACTCCAACCCATCTAAGCTATTATGCATGCATGGAAACCTACGTTTTAACCATGTGCACCTTCCACAAAGCATATACCTTACTGTAACACAAAACTTAATACAGTATACATGTAGGCTACAGTAGCTATTTGCAATCTACAGACAAGCATGCCGTGACAAGTTGGTTACACTTTCCTGCCATTCAATTGCATAGGAACCTGGAATCACGTGTCATGTTATCGAATCGTATAGATAAAAAAAAATCGCTTAAAATAATCTCTGCCAATGCAATGAATTAATACCAGCAATTGCAAATCTGCAACGGGTCAATTCCCATTCAACGTCAGTCCACAATGAATGTCGCATGCACATCAGTAAAAAACAACTAGTTGGAGATGATACCATTGTTTCAGACTACCATACCTATTTCCGAAGATGGATGCAACTCGGAGCGTTCACAAAGCCAGGAAGAAGAAGAAGAAGAAGAAGAAGAAGTGAGCAATGGTAATGTGACCCGAGGCGAGGCAGTAGCGTATTATTTGTCCGTGATTTGCACGCTATACTCGCTGTCATTTGCGCCTCATTAGCGGCAACGGTGATACCTTCGATCGATCTGCCATCACGTTTTGACTGCGTCACACCCGCTCATTTTGGGTAATTTCTCTTTCAAGTTCGTTAAGGCCTGCAGCCCGAGGATTGAAGCGATTCTACAAAAAAAAAAACGTCGTGTCGTCGACTATACATCCTATACGATGGTGCGTATAGAAAGAGAGTTACGTGCAGGCATCGTTACCGTCGCGATCCGATGAATCGCATAAAGCACTGTTTTACGGCTACTTAAGAGTGAAAGGAGATTTGGGGAATGGCAATCGGACCGCAATGAAATTAATGGAAAATCGATCGGAAAAGTCGCTTTTAGGCAATATGAAATCTAATGCCATTGGGCCAGATTTTTTTTTTCTTCGGGGGAAGACAAAGAAGAAGTTGGTGGTTTTTGTTTAGAGGTATAGGGAAGAGCGCCGTAAACCGTTTAGGAAGCTCGTTCTTCCGTTCATGGACTTTGGTAAAATATTTATTACTCGGGAAATGCACCTGTACGGGACTGCGCAATAAGTCGCCATGCGTGGAAAACATCGGAGTTAATGTACATGTATATAGCCTTGACGGTTGCGATCTAAACATATGTCCATTCCGATCATGTCCATCGTGCCGTATATAATATGCTCACCTAATTTTAAGAGGCATATCCTCCTCTCATTTAAAAGTCCCCGCCACCCACCGAGTGGCTGAAGAGTAATCATCGACGTCCATATGTGCAGAGTTGAGTTGGTGAAAATTTATGAAAATTGCAAACGCAATCGAGGGAACAGAAAACTGGCACACCCTAAACTAAGTCACGTAGGACTTCAGCGGCGTGCATGCGTGCGTCATTATCATTATTGCATCAGTCGATAACCCACCCGGGTTTCAGAAATCACTAATTATTAACTCATTACCCATTTACATTATGTGCGGAAGCTCGTAAAGTCGCTACTTTCAGCGAGATACATGTATATGTATACATGATTTGCATTCAGTACAGTATGTTGTTTACGAAAAACATTAAAGATATGGGAAGTTCACTTCGGCAGGCATGCACGGCAATGATTTGCCCACGCCAATAGCATGATCAACGCGAGTGATCGGTATCTGAAGATCACCGATACCATCATCAGCAACGTAGCCCCAGAGGTTTTTATTTCGAGGGTGGAACCACGGTACATCGTGGTGGAACCTTGTTGGAGTCTGAGATTTTAGGGTGTATACGGGCAATGGAACCTTTTTGGAAGAAGCTCATCACTCGAAATTACTCTTTGGGGAATACATCTTTTATAAATATAATTTTCACAAAGTAGCCTATATGCATAGACGGCATATCGTTAGATGTTTAAAATCAAATGCATCGAAGATCCACGATCAAACGGGATTATATAAACCATGGAACTTGACTTAAACATTCGACACGAATACCATGGAGAACTTTGGGGAATTTCCTCAAACTTTTCAATTTGTTACCTACAGAGACGACCCTTGCCACCGCCAGAAGGAGCATCGCACAGGCTACACACCTTGGGACAAGCGCTTTTAGCCGTGCGCGTGATTACGGGGTATTGAATTCCGAAAATGGTGGTGCTGGGAACGCGAACACGCAAGCCAGCCCTCCTCGAGCACTATGTATATATATTTGCGCGCCTAAGCTAAAGCAAACAATCGTTGTTTACCTAAAATGCCTACCTGTCATTCAATGTGATTGGCACGCCACTACCCCCTTGTCTTCCCCAAATTCAGATATACCGAGTTCACGTCCAGGCCGTCGTGTCTCGCGGGCCCTCATTGTTTGCTCACCAGAACAGATGCAAACCCCCCGCGGGCCCACCCATCATTATGGGTTATTATTTGAGCATTGAACCATCCGAATCGACCACCAGGTGGGGCTGATCCTCCTCTTAATTTCCTTCTTTCGCTTTTAATTTCCCAATTACGGGCACGAACACCACCGTCCCGGATAACGCTGCATGCAGATTCACCTGCCATTCCCACACACTCCGCTCGTATCCCTTCCGATAATTGGGAAATAATAACGCCCAAGTTCTTCGCATCGTCTCGTCCTAATTATGCAAATATTGGCAGCCAGCTAGAATAGGCCCCAGCAGTCTCCGGAGAGGAATCATTGTCGAGTTTACACGCCTCTTGCACGCCATTTCAAAGAAAGCGAGGACAATATCGGGGCCCGATGAGATTGCGCGATGGCCTGCTGGGGAAATCTTCAGGAGTGAAACGCCGCGGAAGTTGAGCAACAAAGGTGGCTTCTTGGATTATCAACGTTAGTCTTCGACTGATTTAAAATGCCACCGGGTCTGATTCTGCCGTACACGTTTAACGTGACGTGCATTTCCCAAAAGGCCGACAGAAGTTCGCGATTCTTTCGAGGAATCAACTCGATAAGTTAAAACATCATATACGCGAGGCAACAATACGCAGTCGTAAACGGAATTGATTGGAATGCCAAACTCTTGATCAATATTAAAGGATGAAGTTCAGGTTCTGAGATGGAAATGATTGCCAAAAACTCCGATTTAGATTCCAGCCAATCCGCCATCATCGAGAAATAATTTACTTGCATGGCTATTGGCTCGATTCAACTTCAAAAGTTTCAACTCGGCGTGGATAGTTGATTCGACAGAGATGTTGGCATGTCGAAGTGTTCTGAATCAGCAGGCTTATACTAGCTGGTCATTATAATTTTTGAGCAGAAACTGACTTGAATCAGGTGGAGAACTACGTACATGTAGACATGCATCATGCCTCGAATTATTGCAATTAAAAAATCCAGAAATTATAAACATCGGAGTATACTGTATTCTGTATTCTTTACTCCAGACAGTTTCCACGACATAAGTTTACCGTCAATGATATACTGTATAGCCTACCCGTAAACTGTATTCTCGAGTGAAAGTTTAAACTAACATTGGCATAGCGTATCACCAGACCAGAAATCTGGAAGTAATGTTCCTCAAATATATAACATAGATAACACAGTTTGTAAAGGTGTACACGTGTAATGTTTTTTTACATTGACATTTTGTGATTCAGACCTATAGGATTTGGTACCTTCCGGTAAAAGTACGATTTGGACCAAAAACAAATTTTAAAACTCATTTATTGGCCGAGGCTATAGAAGCGTCTAGACTAACGTGGTAAACATTTAGGTAAAATACATACAGGCGCGGGAGGTCAAGAAACAATGTTTTGGGTCAAATTTCTGGTTGTCCAAATATGCATGGCGAGATGTCACGATAGGTCGCTGATGGGATGAATTCCGCCTCGTCTACCTAAATAACCCTCATTTGCATATACCTGCATAGCGTGTCCACCCATGCCAGTGTCTGATGCGCCATCATTTCAAACAAGAAATGCTTCATCAGAATGCGAGTGAACTCCCGAAAATGTAATATTTTTACTACAGTGTATCTATTCTGACATTATTTCCCCAGAGAAAAAAGGTATGCATTTTAACGAATGATAGTCAAACGAGAAGCGAGAAACGATAATTAAATACAGCTGTACACATGTATCCGAAGAATATCAAATACCGTATTTATTCCGAGGAAATATTATTGAAACATTAATTTTCCTACGAATATTACCTACAGCGTTTCCCCAAAAATGAAAATGTCAGCTTATACTTGACTTTTACTTTACCTTAAAATCCAGCTTTTCTAAACTAATTTCCAAGACTCAAAATGTAAAAATAAGACATGTTAAATTATGCTGTATTTTTGTCCTTAATTTCTCAGAACATGAAAAATAGAAATCTCATTCTAAACAGCAAATTTAGATCAGTTTATTTTGTAAATAAACAATTCCGTTACAGTACATGTACCGTAGTCATTTCAAGGGCATGTTTGCTTCAAGAAGAAAAGGATGACTGCTCATAATCATGATATGATAATGGACACAGCCCTTCTTGAGCTGGGTTATTTAGTTGTAATATTTGTGGACTGTTATGATACTATAATGGTACATGTTAACAATTATATTATAGTGATTTTTACTTATCTGACTTTTCCTCTGATTAATGTTGGTTGTAAATGTTTGTGAGTACAACTACATGTACTTCTCGTGATAATGATATTATCAGAAACTTGAAACTACAGTGTATTAAAAGTAGGCTACAGGGAAGCACCTGTACATGTACCTTACTGACTCCATATGCTGTACATGTCGAGCCCTCTCGTGGCTCATTTTGCTTTCTAATACACATATGCCAGCACGTGTCGCTGCGAACTCATCAATAAAACGTCGAGCTCATTAGCTCCAAATATCAAATTTAAAACAATCAATGATTTCTTAAAAATTATTTCACTCATTTTTTTCCGATGAGCCTATCACTTTATAATTGCGGGGTCATCGATAATGCGAGAAGTCCGAATCGAAGCCCCATAATCAAGAAGTACGAGTCCAAATCGCACAGGTGCATTGAAACCATTTAAGCCTGGTAGAGTCTCTTTGTTATTAAGGGTTGACATCGAGCATAAACAGCATTTACCAGATTATAGAAGTGAAGATTTCGATAATCTCGAGGAGTAAAGGTTGAAAACTTTGAAAGAAAAGTAAGGATCGATCGACCTTCGCCACCGTTATAAAATGATAAATGGATTACCATTCGGCGATCAAATTGCCCCCAACGACAGAAAAAGTTTTCAGGTAATCTTTGTTGCCATCCAAAACAAATTCACGGCATACAGTATATAGGAAACTAACGATTTTAGTTAGGGGGCGATTCTGTTCAAATCGATTTCGATTCAGACATTGTTTGGAGATATTCTGACAAAGCACGCATCGTACGATCTCCCAATTTTTGTTGCAATTCTAACGTACTGTATGTTCGCCGTATATTCTTCAATTAGCTCACGCTGCTCGCTAATTAATTTTACCTGGATCGGAGATATGAGACAAGACGAATTTCTGAGAAAACGGTATATACGAGACGAGCTATACATGTACGCGGGGTCACATTTTGGGCAGTTTTTTCGTCGGAGGCGCTCCCATCATCCGAGCTGCCCCCCGTGGCGAGTGGATCGCGCATCCCCCCTCGGAAAATTGTTGTTTGTTTTTTTGAAAAAACAGAGTTCCCCCTCCTCCTCACCTTCGCAATACTCAGCCCAGGTCTAGTTCGCGCCACCCGATTAGCATATAGGGCGCCAAGGGCGACTCGTTTGTTAAGCTTTTAATGAAGTTGCCCGGGAAACTTGGACAGGCTGTTTCTCAAAAAGGTTAATGGAAAAGTGGGCTCAATAATTCGTGCCTGCATGTGTGCGCACGCATCGTGCATTTGTAAATCATTTCCATTTAGGCCTAGCAAAAGTGGGGAGAGAGAAAAGCGCTGAAAACTAGCCTTTACGTTTTCTCGGATTCCCATTACGCTCCAGCGCGTTTGAGCGTGTGGGCAGTCACATGGACTTAGGTAAACACGAAAATCCGCCCATGAGGATGCACCTCGAAGAGGAGGGGGGGGGGGGGGACGAGAAAGTACGTGTCATCTTCAGCTGCGTGCCAGAGAAAGTTGCATGGGCGAGGGATCATCCTAAGATGAATTTCACGAGGTTGACCTTTCAATGTGCATACAGATCTAAACACGACGTTTATTTTCAAAACAATTACACATGTACGTGTACTGTAAGTACCATCAGTTGTAGAGAAGGTTTAACCCAGTGCCATAATATGCTTTTAATTTCAAATTTAAATTATATGAAGCTTGAACAATTAATGTGACAGAGTCTGATTCAAATTTGGCCGTCGTCGATTATATATTCGATCGTGCAGCGTCTGGTTCAAATCTGCATTTACATGTAGGTCAATTTTAAAACTACTGAAGGTAGGCCTACATGTACAGTACATGTTTTATACAAGTAGCGGTGAAAAGTTTTACTTGGATACGCATTTTTCAGAAATATTCAGTAGGCCTATACAGCGTGTAACGATTAATAATGACAAAGAGTAAAAATAATACCACGATAATAAATCATCCCATGTCCCTGGCATCTATTTTGACCTCCGTCCAGAGTTGTATACACAACTGGGCAGCTAGAGAACTCGGGGATAGCCGAAAGGCTTTTTCTCCCCAACCGTTTTCTTTCTTTTCGTTTTGCTTTATTGATTGTTCAATTACATTTCAGCAAGTTTCGGAAATTTAGTTTCTCAAATCCGACTCTAAAATTGGAAAGGAGGCCATATTAATTTAATTATATACGAAAAACGTTTACCTTTCCCGTCAACTTTCATAGAAACACTTGGGTGCTTAGCATTATGAAAGTAAGTGGCATGTCACGGGGGAAAAAAAAACATTTTTCCAAAGATTAAGGTCGAACAGTTTACACCTTAATCTCGCCTACCCGGAATTTTCAAACTTTCAGCCAATCTTCAGCTTTGTATTACATTGTACTCTGCTGAGTATTATCCATGGTAGAGGTGGTTGTCCACAATTGAGAAATGAATTTTTGAAGAGAATGCTAGACACATTTTTTAATTTTTATGGTCAATAAATTCTGACTCGCTAAATATTTGACATTTATATGCCCAGGAAATTATATTTCACTCGGTCAATTACCGATAGCACCGTAATACAATACAGAGGAAGTTTATGTCAAACACGGCATGTAACGTTTACTTATCGATGACAAAATTAATGACACCAGGAGAGGCACGCAGGACTATATTTAAGGACAATTATTTCCTACTTTGTCCGCACGCATACAAAGTGGTACACATTTGTATGTCTTAGAAGGCCGGAATTTTTCGTGAATGAAGTAGCCTGCACAAGTGGACGAACTTTATTTTAAAAAAAACTATTTTTTTTTCTCATAATATGAAATTATTAATTTTGAACCATTCCGCTTTATAATACAGTTCATTTCACTTTAACCGTTCCTGTACGTGACAGGGTTCCCCCAAAAATTTCATTTTCAACTTCCCTGACTTTTCCAGGTTTCAAAAAAATTTCCCTGACCAATAACAACGTATAAAATTGAACTTTTCCAAAATTTACACTGGAAAATATATATTTTTTTAAAATTTACAAAATTCGGAAAATGTTGAAAATTTGTGCTCGGAAAAAGTGAGAAATTGTGCAATTTTGTCCTAGGAAAATGTACATGGAAAATGTTGAAAATTTTTACTTGAAAGACCAAGAGAAATTTCAAAATTTGTCCACGGAAAACGTGGAAAATTTTGCAAATTTGTACTCGGAACATGTGAAAAATTTGTACTCGGAAAACGTGGGAAATTTTGCAAATTTGAACTCGTAAAAGGTGGAAAATTTTGCAAATCTGTACTCCGAAAATGTGGAAATTTTTCTCACATTTCTACTCGGAAAATTGGCTCTGAATCGCCGTGACTGCGTTGAATTTCCCTGAATTTTCAAAATAAACCATTCTTCCCTGACTTTTCCAAGTCATTCTCAACTTCCCTGACTTTTCTAGGTGTTCCAGGTCTGGGGGAACCATGCGTTACAACGTGTCCCACTGTAGATTTCCATTCAAAGTTAGTGCAATTTTAACGTTCTGGCACATCAGAGGCGCCACAACTGCTCTTCAGCATCAGCGTCACAAAAAGGACTGTTTTGACCTTTTGAACTCGCCCCAATGGCACGTATATATATTCCTCTACTTTAGCCAGCGTAAATCGACTCTGATCAAATTGAAACAACGTGTTGCCGAGCAACTTCGAGCATCATCTCCTCTCAAAAAAGAGAGATGCAATCTGTCGCAGATTGAGTGTCACGTACGAGTACAAGTACATCACACGTCCCACCCACGCGTTTCATAAAACGACTACACGCCTAGCATCTTCAATAATATCGCATCCCATACTCGAGACAGCAGCCACCGAAAACAATAAAAGATTTGCCATTATCATCTACGGTTGACTTTTTCACCAACTATACGAAAAGTGCGTCTCGAGGTTCCTCCCCTTTAACCAAATCGGGATTTTACATTCTGTTTATTCGTTGCACGCAAAGTACAATGAACTCTGCACCCATTGGATTAAGGGCGCCTACAGGGCGTAAGCCATAAAATACACAAAACCATTTCACAAAAATATGCTCGAGACTCCACTCCTTTTGCATTGGCATCTCGAATGTTTTTTTACTTATTTTTTCGCGTAAAGTTATTCCTCCTCATCTGGTAACACGATCTTTGGTCTGTTTTCAAGAACTGAATATTAAAATGCATCTTATATGTGCGAAATGTGCACAAAGTCGTTTCAAAAAACTTTGCGAAATGTACGCAAAGTCGTTTCCACATTTTGGTGAAAACACGTTAAATAAAAAACTGTTTGTTGGAAACAGTTTCAAAAAACTTTACTCGAGACATGTACATGCAGGGTTGCCAGTTTTTTTTTATAGATTCGTCTTGCCTGACTTTGCCTGACCTGCATTATGGCAATTTTTCTGGACTTTTCCTGACTTTTAAAAACATTTTTCCTGACCATATTTCAATAAATTGACAAAATTTTAATTATTTTTTAAAGATGTACAAAGGCTAGCACAATTTCCGTTTCTTGTACAAATGTTGAATTTGTTCATCAATAGATGCTT
>JAQGBX010007244.1:0-11622 GCA_034698745.1 Megaphyllum sjaelandicum | reverse complement strand
TTTCCGCCTTAAAATTATTTTCTGAAAGCGATTCGGATAGTCGGAGTTCGGATAATTGGAGTTCTACTGTACATGTAAATCGGTGCATTGTTCAAATTTCAAAGGAATAAGAAAATGAGAAAAAGTTTCAGGAACAGCAGTACTGTAATAGGTCCATAGAGAGAGAACAATCGGCGAATTAAATAACTTTATACTTATAAAGAACTTGCCGTAAAGCCCGACTTTGCCCGGGGAAGCTAAAACAAATGAGAAGCACTCGCCTTGTGTTAGAAAATAGGCCTAACACCGAAGCAAACAGTCAAAACAAAAGTAAAAACATATACGGAGCCTCGTATCGGAAGAGTATTTTTTTTTCGTTTTGTACGCGTTTTGCGTTATCTCATACAAAACAAACAAAAATCTCCAGCTACGGCCTCCGTACATACAAACATTCAAACAAGCAACATGCATACATCTCTTCTTTATATACTGTATGTAGATCAGATGCTATTACAATTTTCAATTTATAACTATTATAACGATCAAATTAATGATATTATATATCACGGTCGTATTAATATAAAACCTGAGTTAAATGAAATGTATCTGTATACAAATTAAAACTGAAAGATTCTCAGCTTTATTTCTTAAGATTTACTGTCTGTCAGAAGATTCCATATTTGGTGCACTGTAATGGCGTAACATAAAGCATTCGTAACTCTATACTCCTTAATTATAGCAATTCAAAAATCTCAGGGAAATCCTGTAGGTTATTGTTACTCGAGCAGTATTTGATTCCGTTTTTTCTCACTTTTGTAAAACGCGAGGTATGAAAGCTCCTTACCAAGTTTCAAAGATTTTTTTTTTGTGCAAGATGTTGCATTTGTCTTTAGCAACCCATCGATGTTCGCGTACATTTCATTATACGCAAATCTCCGATTTCCAGAATCTAACAACCCAAACATCCCATGGATTTTAATTTTAGCAGTTTGCACGTACATGTGCTTGGATTATATCGATGTATAATAGTTTTAGCATGGCTTTACTTCCTAAAATTACGGTTCAAACCCATATAGTAATCGAGTATTTTCCCTCTCATTGCCCCCTGGATTAATTAACGTCGAAGTATAAGTATATAATTCGCTCCGAGGTTGAGAAGCGGCATCTGTCGACTTTTCATCAAACGTAATTATACTTTATAGCCAAATGCTTTTTACCAAAGTGAAATCCAGAGGCAAAACTGGATTTTACCCGTGATTTACATGAACGAATACTACTCTCTTTTCTCTCACCGAATGCTCGCATTTATATCAATTCATACGCGTGCCACTCAAAATGTGCGTAGTTTTCTGCCCGTTACGAATTATATAAATTAAAAAAAGCCTCGAAATAGAAATAGCTGGAAGCTAGACGTTGCATCTACAATATTCCAACTATTTCGAGATTTGCATGTACTTGCATGCCTATCTCATCTTCAACTCGGAAACTGCATGCAGCATCTGCGCAGCGAAATTTTGACTTTTATCGTATAAGTGATCCTCGGAGGTTTGGGAAATGGTTCCCGTGCTTTTCAGCGAGAGAAAAAGTTGCCGTTATTAAGATGGCCGCCTTTGATAAAACTCACAATCTTAACTTTAAAACCTGGCAAATTTGAATGCGGACGATTTTGGAGTTTTCTTAAATGCGTTTACCTGAGGGGGATTATATAGTAGATGCATTCGTGAAAAAAAAAATGCACGAAGTAAAAATGGAACTGAATCATACGCGTACGTATACTTAAGTATGCATGCGAGTAATTCAAATTTTAATGAATATCTGCCTATATGCGTTTTGTTAGTTGCAGACGAATACATGCCCTCGAGATGCTAAGCATTGCAAAGATTTAATAAAAAACAACGAACCTGCTGCTCGCCCTGTGTGCTTTCTAATTTCTAAAACCAATAATCTTGTTATATTGGGGTACTCAAACGGAAGCTTTACGAATCTTATTTTGGCAATTGTGAAGTCCCAGCGCGAAGTCGACACCCTAATTTGTTTTGTCAGGACCGTCTGTCCTTGAACCTATTACCTTTGCATTCCTGAAGTTCTTGTTCGAGATATGGAATGCAGGTCGGCATTCCATATATGTTTTGTTCCTGTTTGAACCAGTGTCCACCTGATAAGTTATGCCAGGAGGTGGCAACACTTGTCAACCTGTCAAGTTGTAATATCAAGTCTGGAGTTCAAAGGTCGATCTTCAAGCTGTATAAAAGGAGATGTTTTCCAAGAGATTGGGGCAGTCGGCCGACAAGATGTGACCGCGATCAGAGGACGTTAATTCCTGAGCTGCCTTCGTACCTGAGAGGATTCGAGATGTTGACCCAGATGAGGGTTTGTGCGGATTATGTAATTAAGCTCTACGAGAGCAGTTGTTTTCTTTTATTGTTTGTGGTGAGTGGCCACTTTAAAGCTGTAAGTTGTTTGAATTGTGTTTTTGGCCTGAGCGGTGGCCCAACTTGTATGAGAAAAGACTTGTTGAGTTTGAATAAACCTGGCATTCAACTCAGTTTGGACATCGTTTCCCTGATTTCTTGGCCACTGTGGGTACAGTGGTCATCACAGTTTACAAATATTCATTTAGGGCCAGTTGCACCAACAAAGGGTACCAACAACTGTGTAACTCTAGGTTAACCCACCATTGTATTGCTCAAGCACGGGTTAGGGAAAAAATGAAGAGAAAATTTAACCCAGCCGGTATTGGCAGGGTTAACCTCGGATTATTAGGAAATGCAACTTGGCGGACACTACGGATGCATGAATCTGATGAAGCTAGGGATTTGAGCATGCTACACCACCCTGGTCACACAGACAGGTGAAGCCAGGATGCGCAATCTGGCAGCATTGGTCAAAGTTATTTCCTTTTCTGTCCTAAATTTTGTTTTCAGCAGGTTAAACATGGGGATATTTCGTCAAGAGTGATTGGTGCAACACAAACATTTAACCCGATGGTTAACCTGGAGTCAAATTTTAACCCAAGGTTCAAGCGGCCCTTAAGGTTAACCCTGTTTTTAAATCAATCAATGCATGCCTTTTGCACGCATCACTTCACGACTTCCACAAATACGATTCGTAAAGCTTCTGACTGAGTTCCGCTATTGGATGCACGTTCTTTGGTGGTAACAAAATGACAACTGAACAACGCAATTTTGTTAATAATGTCGTTCACAAACATGTTGGAAAACTCATACTAGATGCTGATCCGACATTTTTTCCGAAACTTGTTCTGGCTATATATACAGATCTGATTGTACGTGGGATATTTCTTTCCTTTTATGCCCCTTTAAGGGCTAAATCGCTTATAAGCTCTCTAACAGATAAGCGTCGTAATAAAAGCTTAGGTCTGCTGGAAATTCAATAAAAGCTGCAGCATTCCCCGGGCTTAGGCATCGCTTAAAACGCTTTTAGATGCGCTGTAAGAATGATATAACTGCACACGGCGTTGAAATATATGCAGCTCATAAAATGGCAACATATGCGAGGTATCCCCGGGTTATGAATAAATCTGGCTCTGGACGAATTGCGATGTAATCTTTAAAATGCGATAATACAATGCAGTCAACATGCGTGGAGCACGATGCATTAACTGGGATCGTAAATCCAGATGATTCTCAGTTGCTAAAGTAACTGCAATTCGCGATCTTTTGAAGGGATGAGGAATCGAGGTTATTAAGAAGATGCTAAATTAAATACGTTCTCTCGGTAAAGTAAAAAAAAAAAACTGAACTGTGGTTTATCGTGAATTTATTTACGAACAAGAGCGTTCGCGAACGTTCGTATAAAAAATAATTCGGTCGTGGTCGTTGCGTTAGTGTCAGTGAGTGGCTTATATGATTGTAATAACCCTAACCACTTTCCGGAATGACAAATAGGCGGGTATTTTGTCGAGAAAAGTTGGTTAAACGAAAATCCATTTGAAAGTGGCTAAAACGCCTTGGCCAAGCACCGTAATAGCATCGAGAGGTTTCAGCATATAGTAACGGCGTATTAAGTAACAAAAAGCTCAGAAGGTGGCGTTCATATTTAAGATTTATTTTTCTCAAACTTTGTTTTCCAGTCAGTAAAATTTCCTTTTATATTATTTAACGTTTGATTTTTACTTGACGTAAAAACATCGCCCATGATTTCGCACACATCCCCCAAATAACATTTACACCATTAAAGGTACGACAATTCTGTGTCTGCACTTGAATAAGAAGTCATGGGTGCTCTATCCATTGATGGTATTAAATGTTAAATAAGACCATTTTTTGAACGAAATCAAAACTATAATTTTTGAACCGTAACACCTAGGACAAAATGTCAAATTAGGAAGAGGAAGAGCATGGTTTGTTTGTATGTAATCAACTGGTTTAGTATTCATTAGCAATTATTTGAAGACGAAACCAGCTGAATACATACAAACAAATCATGCTCTTCCTTTTCCTAATTTGACATTTTATAACAGGTGTTACGGTTCAAAAAATGGTCTTAGCTAACTTTTAATACCATCAATGGATAGAGCACCCATGACTTCTTATTCAAGTTTCGTCTTCCTATCCCATCCTCCTCGTTAAAATCCCAAGTATGGGAAATATAACTAAATTGTGATGCTGGGGTCCATCATGACCGACTACTTAGTCTAACTTAAATTTATAATGACCCCCTCTGCCACATGGTACTATGTACTGACTGCAGGGTATAAAGAATTGAAGTGCACACATAGAATTGTCATACCTTCAAATGGTGTAAATGTTATTTGGTGGGATAAAGACTTTGTGTTTACCCGGTATAATCGCTGGAGAATTAACAACTATCGCGTATTTAATAGTTTATAAAAATGTAACTTTGGAAAATATACAGTAAGTTCAGATGGTGTCTCTCATATCACCCTGTATGATATTTTGGTTCGCTTCTTCTAAGCGAGCGATGGATTTGTAAAGCATACCGGAAGGAAACGAACGCTGGTTTGTGAAAAAAAGCGATCGCAAACTGTGTCTTATCTTCTATTGATTTCGGTCGGTGATATTGTTCAAAAAGCAAACAATGCATTTCTATGGCGGTGACGCCAGATTGCGCGAAGATTTTTCTCGCAATTTCGTCGGCGCCCGACGTTTTGGGGGTGACTCATAGGGGGCGCATAAAAAACACGCTTTGATACGAAACGCACGAACCCTGGCACCCAATGCATTGACAAGAAACGAAATTCTCAGCGAATAGGAAAAAAATAAACCCGCATTGCCTGTTATAATGCCATGCATCATGCGGACTTTTTTAAGATGCATTTTATAGTCCACTCGAAGGTGGAATCGAGACATAAAACGCGTCAATGCTGCTGCCCTCAAATCCAATAAAATCAATTTGAATAATAGAAGGTGAAAGGTTATTTCTAGCAATGATATTTAACACGTCACAGGCTACGCGTTCTTTTGCCTAGAAATATGAAATTCAAATTACAAATATTGGGCGGCAATCAAGTTGTAAAAACATTATCATGAAAATCGAGTTATTAAAATGAAAGTACAGTGAAACCTGTTTAAAGTGACCACCAAAAAAGTGCTATGTTGGTCACTGTACACAGGTGGTCACTATACAAAGAATGCGTGAATTACATTAAAATAATGAAGATATACAATGTACTAGCTAATAAATGTAGTAAAAAACCACAAAACCAAAAAAGTGCAGAATCATCATGTCCATGGGTTAAAGAAAGATGTAATGTGACTCATCGGTTATCTGGTCACTTTATAAGGCACATTGACAATGTAAAAATTGCAAAAAAGAAAACCCACACTGGTCATTGTACACAATAGACAGGTGGTCACTGGTCACTATACAGAGAATTTTTATGCACGAAATGTATACTATAGAAAAAACAATACACTAAAAAGGTGGTCACTTTCCAAGGTTTCACTGTATCTATAAGTTACCATTAGGAAAAGTTGGCAACTAAGTATACATGTGTATAGCAATATTCATCTTGCATCGTTTTACCTCGTCTTTTGTCAGCAGTTACAACAGATGACAACTTAATTATAACTTTTTTTTTTAAATCACGGGGTAAAGAAACTGCGACGAATTCAATCCTATATAGTTCACCTAAAGCTTGATCCGCAACGTGGACTAGGCTTCCGTTTTCATATAGACAAGACCTAAACGAGCTGTAGATTTAGATTAGGGAAGTTTCCAGCAGATTTCATGGGTCTAGAACACGGCATCCATGCAACCATGAACCTATGGAGGCTTCGGTCGCATCCCGAAAGGCAATTGTTTCAATAGCAACTCTCTCGGGTTCTTCAAATCCCCGCACGGAGTAGATTTGAACGGCCTTTGCCCTAAGATTCAATCGGCTTTTTCATTTAGGTCTCTGGCATAAAGTTCATCACCTTCAGACGTAATGAACCCACCGCTACTTTGTTCCATCGCGGCACATATCAAATTTCAATCTGGTTGCGCCGTCTCGGTTATTTTCGAAAATCGCATTTCCGTTTCCGAGCCATACATGTTTAATATATGGCGTTTAAGTAATAGTGGTTTCATTTCATTATGCCAAGATCTTCGTTGCCTTTTTTTTATTCCCGCTGTTTCTTTTCCGTCTATCTGCCGCGGAGTATACGGTGAAATATTCACTTCTCCATGGCATTGAATAATGAATATAAATTGACCCGAGACAAAGCGAGCTTGTACTATAGTTGAAATAAAGAAATGACTCAACAAAAGCGCGGATTTGGCGAAAGAACGCCGTTGATAAGCCACGTGGAATAGAAAAAAAATAGGGAAAATCAATGAAACGGCGAACCAACGTTGAAATGAAAATAGAAATAAAAAAAAACATCCAAAAACCAACCGCAATTACAATCCTCAGCGTAGCCTCCGGAGAATTGTTTCAAAATTGTTTTTATGTAATAACATTTCGCAAATTCTATGGTTTGTTTCTTTTTTTTTCCGACGACTGGTTTGATGGGATTCTAGTTTCACGATGGCCGAAAACGGAAGTGGTTTTCAATTTTCTAAAGCACTGCACGCATGATGTCACCGACGTTTGACATCGATGCATTTACCTTAAGTTTATTATGAAAACTTCGTTTTGTCATGCTTGTTCAATTGATGATTAATACATTATTAAAAAAGGGGAAATGTACGACAGTTTATAGCTCTTGCGTGACTTTCGTTTGGCATTTTTTTTTTATAGAATCTGCGATTAGGGAATTCGGTGCAATGAAATGTATATATAGTGAATATCGCAGTGCTTTCTTTTTTTCAAAAATGTTCATGATTGCAGGCCAATTTGGAAATGTCTGTTTACCGATAAAACTTCTAACTTCATTGACACACGACGAAGACGACGACGAGTGGAAACTGCGTTTCCTCGTTTTTTCCATTATTTCTTGCAAACGTTTTTTTTTCACACTATTATGATATGGCACTGACGATGAAAAACCTTTCCCCCCACTTTTTATCTCAACATTTTCACCAGAGATTAAAAATTAAATGGACTTTGAACACCCAGACATTATTAACTAACGGCATGTCGTAAGCCGTACACTCAGACGGTGGGTTCGTACAGTAGATTGCACGTTTGTAGTCACGAAATCACTTGTTGTAACCTTAAATAAAATTTAAAACAACTAACCATGCATGTGATTTCATAACTGCCAACGTAAGATGCGAAAATTATAATGTACTATCAGCACTATGTTTTCTAACTTTACAATCTGTTTGTAGCAAGTGTTTAAAATATAGTTCAAATAAGCAGTGTTAAAAATAAAGATTGATTAGAAATCTTTGCTGTTTAGTTGGAGTTAAGCACGTTGTGCGTTGCTCGCAAACTATAGGCCTGCTTATAGTTTTATGCTTCCATTTTTAGTTTTTTTCTGAGAACACGTTTCGCACGCAATCTAACGTGTCAGCATTAGATACAGTAATGTAGTTTTCGTCAACACTAAATCATCTCGGAGCATGAATTTCCAGCTTAATTGAATTTGCCCCAGCACCCTTTTGTCTTTTTTTTTCTGCGAAATTAAGTTGATTTCTTACCAATTTATGCATTCGTTCCATCCGTGTTTCTAAATGCGCCTCGAGCCAGTTGGTTCTTAACTTATAATTTGCAGTGAATTTGTAACAAGTTCACTGTTAATAAAGCAATGATGAGCGTCAGTCCGTTAACACGGTTAGGCGTTTTAAAATCGACCTGAAATGCAACGAGAATTTCACGGGATGTGTATTTAACTCGGAGTCCAGTCCTGTTTTCTCGCTTCTTATCGATTGGTTGGTTAATCGTCTTGAAATTTGGCACATCCATATATGACCATACCCTATATACGTATAGATTTTTTTTCTGCGGTTAAGACCAATTTCATGCCCGGAGGCCAGACGCTGCCCATCATCTGTAAACCGAAATTGAGAAAAGAAATGACCGAAAGGCAGATGTTGAGATATAGCGGTTTACACTATGGTCGACCTCTCTGTGGAGCCAACATTCTCACACCCTCGAATCATATCAAATGGTTCGACCCTCTTACCTCGGCACCTTATATCGAAAGGGTTAGGCTATTTTGAAAGATAAATAAACTTATAAAATACAACATAAACAATATTCGGGAGCGTTGGGCATCTGGAAAAAAAGGTGGAAAGCTTTCTGAATGAAATAATTCCAGCTGCATAGAAAACACATTTTATTAAAAATACAGATTACATACATATCAAGGCGGGTATGGGGACTGTATAAGGTGGCACTATCTACGCTCCCAATTCAACTGTATGAGGACCGTATGACGCCGCCCCGCCTACGCACCAAAATAAGTATTGGAACCGTAAAAAGCGGTCCCACACACGCTCCCATTCAAACCGTATGGGGACGGTATCACGCCGCACTGCCTACGTACCAAAAGAAGTATTGGAACGGTAGAAGGCGGTTCCACATACGCTCCCATTTGGGTTGTATGGGGACTGTATGACGCCTCACCGCCTACGTACCAAAAAATTTATTGGAACCGTAGGAGGCGGTCCCACATACGCTCCCATTTGGACAGTATGGGGACCGTATGACGCTGCACCGCCTACATACCAAAAAAAGTATTGAAACCGTAGGAGGCGGTCCCACATACACTCCCATTTGGACCGTAGGACGCGGCACCGCCTACGCACCAAAAAAAGTATTGGAACTGTAGAAAGCGGTCCCACATACGCTCCCATTTGGACTGTATGGGGACTGTATGACGCCGCACCGCCTACGCGCCCAAACAAAATTATTGGAACCGTAGGAGGCGGTCCCACATACGCTTCTATTTGGACCGTATGGGTACCGTATGATGCCGCACCGCCTACGCACCAAAAGAATTATTGGAACCGTAGGGGGCAGTCCCACATATGCTCCCATTTGGACCGGAAGGAGATTGTAGGGAACTTTATAGTGACCAGTGACCAGTGTGTGTTGTCTTATTTGCAATTTTTACATTGAAAATCTATCTTATAAAGTGACCAGATAACAGATAAGTCGCGTTAAATTTTGCTTTAATCCTTTAACATGATGATTCTGCACTTTTTTAGTTTTGTGGTTTTTTACTACGTGTATTACAGTCTACATGCATAACAATGTTCATTATTTTAACTGAATTCAGGCAGTCTTTGTATAGTGACCACCTGTACAGTGACCGCAAAAGCATTTCTTTTTGGTAGTCACACTAAACAGGTTTTACTGTATAAGCTTTTCGGTTGTTCAATTTTTAAAACGACTGAAAAACTGCTTCATTGAAAAAAAAAACACGTCGCTTTCCATTTTGGTAAACTTTTTATAAAACTGCAAAATTAAATTCTGAAAAACGTGACAATTTTTTGCAACTTTGAAGGTGAAAAATTAAAAATGTTGCGAATTTGTGCCCAGAAACTTTAAAATATTGCAAATTTATATTCTAAAAAACGTGACAATTTTTTAAAATTTAGAAAAAACATGGAAAATTTCGCAAATTTTAACTTGGGAAAACGTAAAAAATGTTGCAAATTTGTGCTCATGGAAACTGTTTAAAAATTGCAAATTTATATTCAGAAGAATGTGACAAGTTTTTGCAACTTTGAATGTGTAAAATTAAAAATGTTGCGAATTTGTGCCCAGAAACTTTAAAATATTGCACATTTATAATCTGAAAAACATGACAATCTTTTAAAATTTAGAGAAAACATGGACAATTTCACAAATTTTGACTTTGGAAACCGTAAAAAATGTTGCAAATTTGTGCTTATGGAAACTGTTTAAAAAATTGCAAATTTATATTCTGAAGAACGTCACAAATTTGTCCAAAAACATCAATTTCTGCTTAAAAAATGTACGATTTTTGTCCAAAAAATTCCCACATTATAACCCTAAGATTAAATCTATTTATCCGATTTCTGTCAAAAGAAATGTACGACGTTTTTTTGAAGCCGTTTTTTGTCCATTTTCGAAATTAAACTGACGAAAAGCTGCTACATCGAAAAATTTGAGAATAGACCATACATAAAAATTAGTTTTAAGTTGTGAAATATAGTTTAAAATAATTTGAGATGTATTTCAAAATATATTTACAAAAATTATTTCAAAATGTTCTTGAAATAATAAAATAAATTTCACTTATTTCAAAATATATTTCATAATTCATTTAAAAATTTGTTATAAATTGATACAGAGTTCTAATTTTTGGAACATGACATCACCTTATATCAATTTTCACAATTACAAATTTGCATTATTTTTGGTAAAATTGAACTTCATGAAAAATATTATCAATTTTTCTCATATTTGACGCATTTTAAACGAAGTTTGTGTCAACAAAACAGCACGTTATAATTCACTAATAATTATGAAACTGTGATAACCCGAGCATACAGAAGATATAAAAAGAAGAAGAATAAACACTTGCCTCGCGACGCCCAAGGCCAAATATAAAGAGAAGAAGAATAAACACTTGCCTTGCGATGTTTAAAGCCAAATGACTCAGTGTGCTGCAGGCCAACGCCCGGGGTGTGGGCGCTGCATTGTAAACAACAGATAGCTCGACATTAATAGCGTGCACCAGCGGAGAAAAACAGAATGGCGGGGCAACACATAACTTTTGAGCGAACAATGATGGGCCAAAAATAACTATCTATGATGGCTCGCATGCATTACCGATGAAAACAGCGTGCGCACGAAATTCATGCACAAACAAAACCAAAAACAAAAGAACTTTAAAAGCCCAGCAAAGACTTACCAGAAAGCACGGGCCAACGCCCAAGGTGTCATGGCGGAGCCGAGGCAAAGTATGTTGGCTCCCAAGGACGGAAACAAAAACAAAATAGCAGAAACAACGCAACAAACGATAAACGCATCATATCGTCTGTACAACTTGTCTGCACAACAAAATAAGAGACTAATAAACCAATAATAACACGCCACTTGTTCCAGAAGTGAAATAAACATCCACAAAATGTACCA
This sequence comes from Megaphyllum sjaelandicum, assembly GCA_034698745.1. Classification (NCBI taxonomy): domain Eukaryota; kingdom Metazoa; phylum Arthropoda; class Diplopoda; order Julida; family Julidae; genus Megaphyllum; species Megaphyllum sjaelandicum. The sequence goes on along the minus strand of JAQGBX010007244.1, from coordinate 179 downwards.
AACGACATGCTCTCAAGTAGTAGCTGTCTCTGCAGAGTCAGTGGCAAAAATGGACGCCATCTTGGAATCCATGGCTTTAAAGGGAGTGTCTGGTCACGTGCCACTATGATGATAGTTGGATTTGACCAATCGCACTAGAGAAAAAACCATGACTAAGCCAAAACATTGAAAAGCCACGA
>JAQGBX010007243.1:0-11623 GCA_034698745.1 Megaphyllum sjaelandicum | reverse complement strand
CTATTTCCGCGAAATAGATAGTTTTTGATAATTTTACCGGTCCGCAGGGATAAACAAGGTTTTGAAACACTGATCTTGAACGATGTTCTGTTGGTTGATTATTCACAGGTTTATTCAGCAGTTTATGAGCCTTCAATTTTTCAGAAAACATTAACTTGAAGCTACGCCCACACTGGAGGGTTTCTGGTTTTCTTGCAAAACGCCAGTTGTTTCTGGAAATAAACTTAGTAAACAATTTATGTAAAAATATTATGTAAAACAAGTTATGTAAACAACTGACAGCAAATAGAAACAAAAAGATCTTGCTTTCTCCAGTGTGGACGTAGCTTAATATAGCGGTTATAGGCTATCCTTTTATAGATTAGCATCATTAATAATTCAGTAATTCCCCTATTTTTTATACCTAAGAATAGATCATATATTGTGTGGGAAATTGGTAGCGTGCATATTAAGTTTTCACCACGAGAGGCTTCCGAGCTGACATTTTATCTTTAATAGGGTAATTAAAGTAACAAATTATCTTATCATAGTTTGCAGTTTCTATCTTATGAATAAATACAAAGAATCAAATGTGGCATGTCACTAATTATCATACTCCGTCATACGCTGTTATCGTGCAACAACTTGACATTGCAGAATTTATTTCAATAATCAGGATAACCCATAGGTTATGTGATCCTAGCTCGATATTTGAATGCAGTTTTATTGTTCAGGCATCATCGAAATCCTTATCTTAATTCAGTGGCATTGAATAATACACAAATCTAATTGATTGTCCTATATATTGTATGATCCATGATTAATATACATGTATATACAATGAATGGACAACTTGTGCTATTATTAATGAAACAAAACTTGATTCCATTGTTTCAAATCCATAACATCAAAATCGTTCAAAGTTTTAAGGAGTCTTTAAGTGAAATTTATCATTATTGATGAAAAATGTAGTAACACTAAAAACGTGGACAGCTCTGAAATTTTAACATTATTTTGGAATTTTGTGGATTCCAGGACGTTATAGTCTGTAAACAGTTTTTAAATTGTTTGCATATAACTGTAAGAAACTTAAGTAGGCTATATATTTGAGTCTAACCGAATAGGATTGCAGTTGCGGTAATGATTTAGGTATGATGCTTAACAATATAACTGTAAGAAACTTCAGTTCCTCAACTGTTTTAATTACAATTAGTTGCTTCAACATTCCTTTATATACAAAATTTGAGGATAACCGAATTGGTTTACCGTTGCATCATTGACTACAGCGGTAATGATTTAGGAATGATGCTTAACATTTGCAGATAAAATTTAATGAAGGTTCGTACAGATGGCCATGGATGTAGATGACGAAATTTCGACTTCATGTCTGACCGGACTGACCCCTGTAACTTATACCGCTGGCTAGCCAGTACAGAAAAATAGTAATATGATATTTGATAACAGACGATTTGGCAAATGCAGTAGGCCTACATAACCATTGACCTGGTTTAGACAGATTTTCGACTTGGAGCACTCAGAGTAGATTTTTTCGCAGATTGCTTTCCATGTATCATCTTTATTTCTATGAACTGTAAAGCTCACTGAATGTTTGAAAAATTTATGGTATTCTACTTCCAAAAAATCGTGATTTGGGGAGTGATTCCGGCGCCAATCTGTTGACAGAACTGACTAATGTTTACCAAATAGAAATCGTAAACAGTAGTGATAATGTTTGGCAACACTGATAGCATGTCACGTGAGTCGAGTCATAATGAAGAAAATATCAATGAATAGCATGGGGGCTCAATGATAAGGGATCGATGACTAAACTACACTGTAACATATTTTTAAGCAGGGATTGGGTTTCGTCAACATCCGATTGCCGACGTTTGTTACTTTGGTATCACTTTAAATTTGTTTCGTGAAACAATGAACACAATGTTATCACTAATATGTTTACTCACAAATAATAACTGCACAGTTAAAAGATAGCCGTTTTGTTGTTCAGTCAGTGCCTGACTGTAATTTTTTTTTTCACTTAAGGGCCATTCAAAAAGGACGTCTTAAATTTTTTCCCAAAATTGGACTCCCCGGCCTACCCCCTGTCCGCATCCCCCCTCCTTCTTTCGGATGTCCGGAACTTAAAAAAATCAAATTCGGAAAATTTTGAAAGTTTTGCAAATTTGTACTAGGAAATCGTAAATTTTGTGCTCTGAATAAGTTGAGAATTTTTCCAATTTTTCCTCAGTATCCATTGGAAATTTTGCAAATTATTCATCGGAAACTGTTGAAAATTTGTAAAAATCTGAAATCTGTACTCGAAAACAGTTGAAAATGTTGCAAATTTGTACTTGGGAAAACGTGGAAAATGTTGCAAGTTTTACAAATCTGTACTCGAAAACAGTTGAAGGTTTGTACTTGGGGAAAATGTTTAAAATTTGTCCTTGGGGAAACATGGAAAAATTGGCAAAGATGACCTCGGAAAATATTGAAAATTTTGCCAGTTTATGCTCGAGAAAAATGAAAATTTTGCACTTTTTTACAGGAAAAATTTGAAAGTATGCAAATGGACCCTGAGCTTTTAAGTTTTGACTTTTCTAGGTTTTCCAGGACTGGTGGTACCCTGGCTGTTTACTAACTTATGCAATTTATAACACATCACCTATGCAATATTGCTCTTAATTTCCCTTTTACTTTAAACTGATTCGATTTGGCATTTGTTTTATCAAGTGGACGTCCGAGTTGGTCATATACCCTCTACCTCTCCCTGTCCACACCTACCCCCTACATGAGGACACCCCTTATGTCATTTTGACATTTACTGACTTCTCAAAACTTTCGTATAGTTCTTTTCCCGAGTTTTCAAATGGGGATTTCCCCGTGATTAAGACAACTTTTCCCCCTTTTCGATACTATCTACTTTGGCGGTACTTAACAAATTTAGCACATTAAGTTTACGGCGCACCGCCACCATTGTAATTTATGCTAATCGTTCTAGCACTTTTCATTTCGTTTAACCTTTTACTTAAGGAAACGCTCGATCGCGCAGAGGTTTATCTGGGCAGTTTTAATTTCACCGACTAATTTAAAATGGAGGAAAAAAAAAGTGAATTCTCTTGAGTAATGCTTGTTTACCTTCAAGAGATTATATGCAATTGATGCATGATCGCTTATTGTACAAAGTTAATATATCAATTAAAAGTTATTAATTCGCCCGGTGAAATGAAGAACATTAAACGGAACGATTTTTTTCTCCGGAAAGTTGAAATTATCATCACGCGTGATATGGAACGCCGCTACGCCATTTGATGTCTCCATTTAAATTATTTCAATATTCGCTTTATTTTGAATAAAAATGGGAAATGTATAGAATTTGTCACCCTGTCAGGAAAAGAGGATGAATAATTTCTAATCTGGGGAGAAAAAATTGTACAAATTAGTTTTGTTGCTTTTTTTTTTGGTTTAAAAACAACATGGGAATAATTCAACCTTAAAGAGCGCGTGGTATGGAACGCCGCTACACTGTGCGCCATTTCATGTTTAAATTTAAGTTATTTCAATAATCGTTTGATTTTGAATGAAAATAGAAACATATAAAAATTAACCTATCAGGAAAATATAATGGACAGCTTCTACTCTGGGGAGAAGAAGTTGTGCAATTGAGTTTAGTCTGTTTCACTGATCGCCATTTTGAAAAAAACAACAACATTATGTACATGTAATGTATATCCATGCGTGTACGATGGCAATTCATTAATGGCGGGCAATTAAACATGAATAACTCCAATCTGATTGTGCCACTCTCCCATTTATGATCTGGCCCCACACGAGTATGGAGCACCACCCCTGACGCAAATTTCCTCAGTGAAGGGATTATTTACTGATTAATTCCTTCATAATCTCTGGATCAATCCCGCAAAATCCAGTAATTTGTATCAAGCTTATGTCACCAACTGTTTCCTTCCTTATTAGTCTAGCTGCTGGCTCATTACCTGTGCTTAGGAAGTAAAAAAATCGGATTTTCACGGACACCCCCCAACTGCCAACAGGTGGGATTTGGAGGACAGCCAAACAAGGCTAAAAATTGGGAAGCTTTTCAATCAAACCAGTTATAAAAGTTCACAGGCTTTAGTAGTTACATGTACATGACTTGTATTTCAGTAAACTTTTCCTTTCCAAACAACTTTCCACGCAACATCTTGCAAGATCTGACCTTCTAAGTTCTTGGTCCAAGGAAGACACGCAACGATGGTCGCTTTAATTTTCTTGCTTACCAAAAATTTGCCTGAATGGTATTGTGTTTCCAGAGGTGCCACTGTATGGCACCTCTGGAAACTTTTTGTTTTCCACATGCATTTAAAATGACCGCACACGCAACCTTGAATGGTGGTGCTTCACAGTCGAATGAAAATGAGCACATTTTTTTTTAGCATCCCCAATTTGAAATTATTTTAGGTCTTTGCTGGCATGCAATTAAGATGCACGTGAGCGCCATACGTGGATGTTTTTTAGGTCAGTTTTATAAAATTTTTCGGAGTTTACCACGCCATCCGATCGAATTGGGTTAACCATGCACGATGAAATTATTTAAGAAAATTGCAGCAGCTAGCTCTCACCCGAACCCATCAGTGGTGTATATTGGTTTTTAGTCAACTTTTTGCTAAGTGAAAATTATGTATTACGTGATCAAAATCTTATTTTTCAAGGGAAAACTGCGAATGGGAGTTTTTTGTAGATCATTTTTGGCATAAAATCAAATATTTTCGTACCTTAACATAATACCTTACAGCAGTACATGTAACTAACGTCAACCAACAAAAGATAAAATAACTCGTAGAAAAAATGCCAGAAGGGGCTGAGTCCCCTTAGTGCAGAAACTTCTCTCTTAAATATTTTCAATAAAAATTGACTAGGTAGATGACAATGGTTAATAACAAGGAATTTGTAATTTCATATTTTTAAAATTTCCCACGTGTTAAATTTAAATTAATGACCATTATTAACGCGCTGATGATAGAAAAACATCCTTTTTTTTAATCTGTTGGGTGTTTTTATCCATAGATGGCGCTTTTAAAATGTTCAGTGCTGGTTTGATTTAAAAACACGTGGAGAGGCCACTTAAAAATATGAATACTGTAATTGTGAATATGAAAAATTTAAAATTCCTATTTGTTTAACCGTCCTTCGTTATCTATAGATTCCAATTTTATTGAAAATATTTCATTCTACATGTATATCTGAAACTATCTTCACCGTGTAATTTAAATTGAGAATGGACCGATGGAAGACCACATTAATAAAGTTCATATTTATGAAAATTTAATATTAGAAATATTGGCCTTCGATTGATTCGAAGACATGCAAGTAAGGCACTGATGTACATGTATGATCGTAAACTCTTTAACGGAAAAAATATCCCGTTACATGTAGACTACACATTTTTACAAGTATCTCTGATCCTCTGATGCATTTGAGTTTTCCATTACTTTCACATACATATATGAACATATATATTTTTTTAAATGCCGAACGATTTGTTGGCGTCATAAGATTTTTCTTACATAACGTGTAATTTGACCGTCCATTACAAAATAATGTACTAAATTTTCCACTCTCAAATGGAGCACACTAAGTAAAGTGCTTTCGACCCAGGCACAATCCGACAGAAATGACGTCATAATGAGATTGTATTCAGCAGAGACTTGAACATTTCCCCCCACGAATGTTGTCTGGTCAGTCGATAATAATTCAAGTGCCCGCACAACACAATGATGAATTAGTTCAATTGAAACTATAATAAGACCTAATTACTGGTATTATTAGGATAAAGCGCGCTGAGAATCTTGCCATTGTTCAGAAATAGCTACATGGGCGCAGTACGTGACCCACTTAGTTTGTGTTGCAATTTTCTTTGAGGAAAGCCTCCTCTTTCAGAATGTCACTTATTTAGTACAGTGGTCACTAAAAAATGCCATCAGAAAATATCTCGTCGAGGTGTGTGTCCCGAACAGGGGCCCCCGCAGGCTTCTTAATGTCGTTTTGTCCAAGGAGTTGACTGGCAACTCGTTTCCACGATGTATTGCCTCCTTGACCTTGGGTTTATTTATTGCGGAATACTTCCAATACATCTAATTTTCCACGTAAGCCCACCGTGCAATTTCGCACTTCGCACGTACGTGTGCATGAAAAACGTCTTGACAAAAGCTGTAGCAAGATTATGCCTTATCGATTGAGCAGATTCCCAGAACCGCAGCTGCTCAACCAGGTAGCTTGCGAGGCACAATGCCAGTTTATGGTCATTTTATGGCGTCAGATGACTTTAAGGCAGTAATTTGTGTTGGTTAGTGCAGCCGTTTATGGCAATTCCGAAACCATTAGCATGTCAAGATTGATGCATCACTGACTGCTATCACACTTCTTAAGCTATGTCCACACTGGACTCACTGGAGGAAATACTGTAAAACCTGGAAAAGTGACCACCTGTTTATGTTGACCACTTTTAAGTGTATTGTGTACAGTGACCAGTGTACCTTAAAAAGTGACCAGATAACAGATGAGTCATGTTACATCTAGCTTTAACCCTTGGACATGATGATTCTGTATTTTATTGGTCTTGTGGTTTTTACTACGTGTATTACAGTCTACATGTACAGTGTATAAGTGCAGTGTACATGTTCATTATTTTAATTTAATTCAGGCATTCTTTGTATAGTGACCACCTGTACAGTGACCAATATAGCATTTTTTTGGTGGTCACTCTTAACAGGTTTTACTGTATAGAGGAACTTCTTGTTGCCACTTGTTTCTGGAAACGTAAACAAATGTTCTTACATAAGTTTATTATTCCAGAACATATATGCCTACATTTACTGTATGTAATCTACATAAGTTTGTTTCCAGAAACAACATTGGTTATCAAAATGGCACAAAAATCATGAAATGTTAACGAAATTGCAAAAGGTACCTTATATCAGTTATGAATTTCGTTAGAATTTCAAAAAGCGCCTCCTGGTAACCAACACATGCAACGAGTAAAAATATTTTAAACTAAAAATTAACATGGGGAATTTAAAAATGTTAAATTAACCAAGACCAGGATCTTTTCCGAAATTTCTTTCACGAGCAAGCTATAGGTCGATTGATTCACTTTGATAAAAAAAACTGAATTAATTGAACAATTGAATTTAGATTGACATGTTTTAACACAGCTGTAGGTAGCACATGTAGGTAGTTTTGCAGTTTTAGGCTTGGAGAAATCAAAGAAACAGGAAAAATAAATTGTTCCATTGTTAATATAGGTGGTGATCAAAATGCAAGAATCATTCGAAGCATTGCCAGGAAATCTTCCCATTTTCGTCTGCCATTAAAATTATTGGAAATTATTTGGCGTTTTGGAGCTTGCCGACTACACGGTTTAAGCTAAATTATCAAAAACCACAGCAATGGTTCCTTTTCATGGTCTATCGATTGGGTGAAGCCACAAAAAATATGATGACATGACGTACAAACAACTTTTCGTTATGTTTCATCAACAGAAAATGTCAAACTATCCACATGTTTCCGGAAGCTTTTTTTTTTTCCAGAAAGTGCTACTGAACGCCTGGTAGGCAGAAACCAATTATGAAGATTGGTATTGTCAAGCAGATTGGTACCGGTAATGAAGGTGTTACACACCCACCGCACGTTGACAACGTGTAATGAAATGAGGAATTATGGCAACTGCTAATTCTGGCAAAGTTGCGTGAGTGCCAGAATCTAAGATGCGTGGGCAGTTTGAGAAAAACGCACTCATTTGGAGTTTTGGGATGCATATTTGGCACTCACGACTAGGCTTTCACTGATGTGCCACTTCCTGTATCTCGGAATGCCAAAACGGTGATGAATTCCTTTGAAATTCTTTAAGAATTTCCAAGCACGTATCATACCGATAAAAATGCCAACTTGGGAACTCCAGGCTGGCAAAACCGTTCTCAATTTCACATCTGATTCAAAAATTGATATTTCAAAAACTTGATGCCACCCGTTGTTAACATATTATCCACAGCCGGGGAGATGTAATTTCGGTTACCGAAATATGATTTGTAGCGATTGTCTATACGGATTATAGAAATGTTGCCATATTTTATATAGAAACTACATCCGCTGTGGTGTGGGATTGTGCTTATTTCGAAAATTTGAGTAACAAACTGCGAATGAACCGGTACTTGCATTTAGACAACTAAAAAATCCTAGTTGTAAATGAAAATGGCCTATTTCTTAACAAGTGACAAACCAAGTTTATTCTGGTTTCACGACTTAGGGAAAGTTAACGGAAGTATTGTTATTGGGCTAGTAGATCTGAATTTCCAAGTACCCCAAATTTTCACATTGATTTTCGAAGAGTTACAGCAGTCACTGGCAACAAAATGAGCTCAAGTTAAAACTTTTCAGTTTTATTGATCATCGCTTAGAAAGAACGTCCAAATTTTTTGATTTCCATTTCCAAAAGCAAATTCAGAAAGCTTGGCCTGCCTTTGTTAAAATAGGTTCATTGCACTGCACAGTCATCATTGAAAATATTATGAATTCAGGGAAGCTATTACTTGCAGAAAGCGCAATCGCCTCAGCACGGAGCTTCGGCCTTCTGAATGACCTTTCTCATACGAACTGTTTGGAACGAGGAAGATATCAAAATGAATGAATTTAAATATCTTCCATTGTGAAATATAAACAATGTTAAACTTTGAATAACATGCATCCATTTGATGTTAGTTTTCGGCTGGTTTCACCTTTGCTCGGACAATTTTCATGAATTGTAATTATAGCACTACACTGTAGTTTTTTTTCTAATATTTGTCAAAAAATTCTTACTATATGGCAAAAAAATCATTACTGCACATTGAGGCGAATTTTAACTTAAATAACTCGTTTAAAGTGGTTTTTCTAAGATTGTAATAAGTTTGCAAATTCAGTATGCTTGTGGTTTAATATTTCTCCAGACACGTAGGCCTACATGTATCAGGGTAAATTAGAATAACATCAATTGCGTGGTCTGCATATCACACCCCAGCTTCACGAGTGACAACTCAAAAATGTTAAATTTTTAGTTTAAAACAGTGATTAGTCAAACAATATTGATTCAGTCTTATCAATATCAGTTCAGCAAAATCACCATACTGCCACTTTATTTTTATTAGTGCATGACAACGCATTACCATGTGTTGCGATGCATGGTATTGTCGTGACACCTCTGAAGTGGGTGTGTGATATTGACATCGCAATCAATGACAATTCCCAAGATTTTTCCTTATTCTTGTAAGCAAACTATACAAGGAGGTGCTGTGGAAAATGATACTATATTAATGCTATATTGAACTATATTATAGTATATTATTAAGAATAGAAAAAAAAATGATCATCATCGATCAAATGCTTACTTCGTATCTATACATGGTAAAAAAGAGGAAAGAAAATGGCACGGCAGCGCCGACACAAGCGTGCGTGGATGGGAATCCGTATTCTTTGGACCACTTCTCTTCTAGTCGCACAACCGGAGGACAGGCAGGGCGAGGCCACCGGATCACGTCCTTTAGTCCTTGGCCAATGTACATTATGAGAACCCAGATGAGAACTACACGCCGGCAAACGGCACCGTCCACGTTCCAGAACCAGAACGGGAAGAAGCTGGAATAAAAGGCTTCGTCTCCTAAGGCAGCCCCGAAGCAAAATATGTAGTACCAAAATGGACGGGTGATCATGTAATTCACAGACTGGTCACTGTTCTCCCAGCTCTGCCCACTGTCTGAATCCGAGGTGTTGCTGGACGATGCATCTTGCTGGATGGAATTCCTCTCGTTGTGGTGCTGGACTGTTTGATGTGTCAACGCTTGAGAGCCTTTAAGAGAACAGTTTCTTTCGTATTATTACTGGAATCAAGACCCCTGTTCATGGAGCCGAGCATGTACAGAGCAATCCAGAATTGCAGATCTTTCTGCACGGGGTCTAAATGTTATGAGAAATCATAAGTGGCGTTATTTTTAGCAAGAAACGTTTCCCCGTACAAGGTTTTAAGCACGAGTAAAAATATGTTCTCCCAGTCTACTTGAAACTGCTCGGTTTGAAGCAATTATAGACCCTTTACCTTTTTGGTTAGCACGCTCGAGGATCAATTCTCGAAAGTTTGGGTTCGAGCAAATTTGCCAGTCTGGGTATAGACTACCCAAAAAATCATGGCAGAAGATGAAGTCTGGTTATAGAATTTAGGAAATCTAAAATTCAGCCACAGGTATAATGAAGATTAACACAAGAAAATGTTTCCAAAGCATAGATTTACAGTGGATCATTTAATTTTTTGATACACGTGTCTTGTCGTACAATATTTAAAAAATTTGAGCAAGTTTTCCCAAAATGTTGGTAGAAAGTATCAACGCCGCCAAAATTTTATAAATTTCTATTTTGGACATTTGTCATTAGTTTTTCAGAGCAAAATTGAAAAGCCCCAATTAAAAAGTAGCCACCACAAGTTACTCATTATTTATATAGCCTAACAATGTGGCACATTCCAAATAAAAGCAAAAGATCAGATGCTACAGTTTGTATAATGGAATTGTTATCACTCGTATCTAAAGCTCATAAAATGTCTCAATAAATGTTGTCCAAGAATTAAGCGAAGAAAATGACTTGATCTCTAGACCAATGCTATTCCAGACTTGACCTTGTTTTCAAACCCATTTTTAAACTGGCAACGCCTTTAAATGAAGGGAAGTTTAAAGGGCGTTTGGTAAACTTAATCAATGACACCAAAATTTAGCTGCAACCATAGTATTATTATCAGATAGAATACATGAACCACAAGTCTAGAGAACAATGAAACGTCCTTTGAAAGCAATGTTTTTGACATTTGTTCTCGTTTTGGGACCTTAGGCACTGCAGTTTAATTCTAACATCCACAGACGAGATCATAATTAAAATCTTGCAAGAAATTGCATATGTGGGTCATAAGTGAATCTGGAGAACGTATCTTTCAAGCTAGTACATAAGGTGCGCATTATAGGCCTACCCTTATCCTTGAATCCTTGAATAACAGATCTAGAAGTACATGTACAGTACATCTGGGTGTCCCAATAACCAATAAATTTTAATACCATATGCAACATGTGCGTTTGCTGACCTACTGTTTCTGTCCACAACAACAAACATGGCAGATTCATTAATCATCACATCAGCATGTTGGTTAGAGACCAACAAGTTTGCATAATGTACTGAGTACTTTACCATACATGTACTTACTACATTTGTCACTTAACCGTTAATTCTGCAACAAAGTAGGCGTTTACGACTAAGAGCCTTGTGTTGCTGCAATGTTTCTTTAGCATAAACACTTTTTGTTTTCACATTGCAAATAATTGCAATTTTCTTTGTGGATTCTATGACAATGTTGGTTTCCTTAACTTAAAAAGACATTGCCATTTTTAACCAATCTGGGTTAAAAGTTGGATAACACGACGCTAGCATTATGTACAGGGTTGCCAGTTTTTTTATAGATTGGTCTTGCCTGACTTTTCCTGACCTTGCCTGACCATTATGGGAATTTTTCCTGACTTTTCCTGACTTCTAAAAACATTTTTCCTGACCATATTTCAATAAATTGACAAAATTTTAATTA
>JAQGBX010007242.1:0-11626 GCA_034698745.1 Megaphyllum sjaelandicum | reverse complement strand
GGTCGACCCCTTTAGCGCCTTCAAGTGGCAAGTGAAAGGGTGACCTGTCATAGGGCTTCAAAGAGAAACTAAGCGCTTAATTGGGTCAATTTCCTTGTGGGATGAACAGAACATTGAGCGTCCTTAGTTACCTCCTAGCAACGTCTTTAGGGCACTTCCACAATATGGACCTACGAAGAGTGGAGGTTTGGAAATCAAACTTCCCACTCTTTCCCTTGGCTTTTGCTGGATGAGCTAATTCGCCCTAAGGGCAATGAGCTCATTCACGGGATGACTTGCTGTTTCTTAGACATGAAAGCCTAAGCGCGGCCTGCGAAATATACAGCACATATTGAGGCATGCATGAATAATTATTGAGTATTTGACTATACTCGAAATACATGTATTCAAGGTTCTAAACAGAACATAAGAACTCGAAGGGTTTCTAGAAACCTGCACGCAAGTCCCGCAGCCAAAGGTGACGTCACTTTCAAAGGGTTAAAAGTGGCGGCGAAATTCGAAAAAGAGATAAGCTCTAAAACTATAACACACACACTTCAGAGAATGGTTACACATGGTTATAAAACACAGCGCCGCGCGCGAAATGCGCACATCATTTTAAGGGGGAATGAACATTACCATAATATTCCTAACACTAAATCAAAATTTAAAATTTATTTTTAAACATTCTAGAGTACAAATTAGCAAAATTGGCAGAGAACAATTTGCAAAATTTAAAAAAGTTTCTGAGTAAAAAGTTTCAAAATGTTCAACCTTTTTTATAAAACAATTTTACGAAATATTGAACATTTTCCGAGGAGGAATTTGTAAATTTTGCAACCCTAAAGCTGGTCATATAAACGAGGCGAATTAATTCTGGAAAAATAGCACGTTCAAAAAGTTCTGTCTTTTATAATGTGAATTCTAATGTGAAAAACTAAAAAATTCGTACAATTTTCAATCTTTTTCGAGGACAAATGTTCGAAAATGTTAAATTCTGAGAGTAATTATTTTAATATTTGCATTCTAAAAACGTAGACAGTTTTTAAACTTTTTACTCGGGAAAACATAGAAAATTGTCACGTCACCCCTTGCACCCTCAAAAGATAGTGAAAAACATTAAAAATGTATGATATGGTATTCTTTTTTTTGTGAAAAATTTTAACAAATTCAACATCTAGAAGTTGAAAATATCGAAATTCACTAACGACAATATTAAAAACTATAACGTAGAAATGATTTTTGAAAAAAATATCAAAAATTTTGCATAAAATTTCTATTAAAAAGTCACAATTTTGTATTCGAAAAATAATGGAAAAGGTTAAGAATTTGTGCTCGGAAAACGTGGAAAATGTTACACACATTTTGTAGAATCAATTTATGAACATGTGCACAGTCGTGGCTAATTTCTGGCCAAAGTCAGGAGATTCGACACGGGAATTGAACCAGGGTCTACCGAATACAAAGTCATGAATGTTGAAAATAAAATTTCTGGTGGAAACCTGATTAAATTTTTTTTCCATATTTTGAAAGTAATCACAAAATTAAAACGTTGTAAATAATTTATAATCTCAAACAGGGTTATTACCCCAGAAATTTCCTTTAAAATTTTCCTGACTTTTCCAGCTTTTAAAAAATTTCACCAACCATGACAATTGGTCAAAAATCCACATATTTTAAAAAATCGACGTTGCAAAATATTTTTGAAAAATTCACTAACGACAATTTATTTTAAAAACTATAACGTAGAATTTTTTTTAAATTAAAAAAAATTGCATACATTTTTTTTATAATGGGACAATCAAACTATACATAGTATTTACCCCGGCATTCACCTACAAATTTTTATATCTCAAAAACAAAGCATCGGCTTATTTTCATATCTTGAAAATAAAGCATTTGCTTCGTTTTAAAATAATTTGAGAAAACATGAAGCCAAATTCGAGAAATGTTTTTCAAAGTAAATTCCAGAAAACGTTTTAGAAAAAATTCATTTAAAATTTTGGAAAAAAAAATAACAAATAAACAAAACTTGACCTCTGAAAATGTTCTTGAAAATTATTTAAAAATTCGAATGAAACAACGACGTAAATTCAAGCAAATTCATGGAGATTTTTTAACAGTTTAATTTTTATTTTCCCCTTAAATAAAATGTAGCGTTTGAGCTATGTTTTAATAATTATGGTACTTGTTTATTTTAATTTTTTTTCTGTCTTCTTATAAAACGAGTATAAAAAAGTTTTAAAACGTTCAACATTTTTGAGGACAGTTTAACAAAATATTCAAACATTTTATGAGGAGAAGTTTGAAAATTTTTTAAACCCTTGCTATTCTGAATATTTAATTCGTAAAATTTGCAATGCTTTTCCGAGGACAATTTTTTAAAATAATCAAGATATTCGAGCAAAAATTCAAATATTTAATTGCATTCGGGAAAACGTTCTCAATTTCAAATTATAAAAAAAACATTTCATTTCGTTAATCTCAAAATTTCCCAAACACTATAGACATTTGTGACTATTAGAGGCTTCTCCTGGACCTGGAAAAGACAGGGAAATTCAACATAAAGTTAGAGCCCATTTGGAAACAGTTTTACATTTTTCCCTACAACTTTTCACTGTTCGCGAAGACAAAATTTAAAATTTTTAACTAAATCAACTTTTTGGGGACAAATTTAATAAAAAAAATGATAACTTTTCAAAGAAATTAATTTAAGAGATTGATCAACTTTTTGTGCTTAAATTAATAAAAAAAATGTAAAAATTGCAAAAAAATGACAAAAGTAATCAACTTTTTATGTGCCAATATTCAAGAAAAACAGGTAACATTTTAAACAAAATTCAAGAAATTAATAAAAGGTATCTCGTAAACTGTGCATTTGCTTTTTTTCTACGTATTTTAAAGAAAAAAAATTAAAACTTACAACGTATTACGAGGATGTTTGCAAAACTTTCTACATGTTACAAATAAAGAAATCATAAATGAATGTCTATATTTCTGTCCACTTTGTTGTATTTTAGGCACTTTAATTACATCCGCAAAACTTCATTACATGGCGGGATTATTTGCTCTTTATAAAAACCGAAAATAATTATAGCATTGTCAAAAAGTATTTATGAAAGAGCATGTTTAAATATTCCTTCGTTAAACGTATGTTTAAAAGGTGTTCAGTTTTCCTAACCATATACTGAAAGGATCAAATTCAATAACCTTAATTTTAGATTGCAGCATGAACATACGGTCGTGGCCGATTTCAGTTGGAGTTAACCCGGCATTCACCTACAGATAACTTTGGGAAACCACGAAAACCAAAGTGAGGAAAACCGACACGGGAATCGAACCCAAGTCTACCGAATGCACAGCCTGGGCATTTACCACTTAGCCAACTTTGCTCGGTAGTCCATCGAGCCTAGATTCAAAACTTTATTTATTACTTTATTAATCGAAACTCGATTATAAAGTAGGGTCAAAATTTCTAACCTTTAAGTAAATCAAATTATAAAAATATCCATTTCGTTTATTTATGCTCAACATTACTAATGTATGGTAACTAAAAAAACCCAAAATACTCGATTCTCGATTTAAAAACTTTTAAATTTATCATTCAAAATGGTCCGTTTGCAAACTTTTTTAAAATATGTTCACTAAAAATTTTAACAACTTTTAACAAGTTCCGAGTTGACAGAAAGTCCATTTTTTTGGACTCATACAAAAAAAGTTCGTTTAAAACTTCCACAAAAATTTCGAATCAAACTCTCATATAAAACGGATTAAAAACTTTTGAAATTTTGCACTTGGAAAACGTGGAAAATGTAAAGAATTTTGCTATTTTGTCCTCGGAAAACTGGAAATTGTCTTTTTTGCAAAATTTTTAACCCCTTCGGAGTGAAAATTCGCTAAATTTTCGTTAGTTTCCGAGGTGAACAAATTCTCCAGATTTTGCTGCTTTTTTGGAATAAAAATAACAGAATCATCGATTCCACGCGCATTATTTCATTATTTCTTTGCCTTATTACACATTTATTTTTTAAAGAAAATATTATAAAGCTTTCCTCGTTTTATACGCTTTTTACTTCTTTCCATTATGTTTTCAGTGAATTTTTTCGATCCGAATTTAATGATTGCCTGAATTATTTAAGAACCTTTGGTTATTGCAAGATTTAAGGTGACTTATTGTATGCCTTTTAATGTATATTCCCAATGTAAATAATAGTCAAAAAAGACAACACACATCACTGGTCATTGTACGTAATACACAGGTGGTCACTATACGGAGAATTTTTAAAGAAGGAAATGTACGCTAGAAAATACAATACACTAAAAAAAGGTCAATATATACAGGTGGTCACTTTTCTAAGTTTTACTGCACTAACGTTTTTTTTTCTACCGATTATTGAATGTCAGTATTTTGGTCAGCAAAATGTCAGATTTCTTTTTGCAAAAGTATACACTATATGGTCATGGAATACTTGCTACCAGAAATTTACCATGTTTCAGAAAGTCTTATCGTGTGGCCCATCCCCATACAGAGCACGTGCCTAGCCATGCAGGGCAGATGATCAGCAGCGATCACTAATCATTATCAGTTGGCCAGGGGTGAGCATTACGGTCGTGGCCGATTTCTGTCGGAGTTAACCCGGCATTAGTCTAGAACTCAAGAAACAACTTCAAGACAACCGACACGGGAATCAAACCAGGGTCTACCGAATGCAAAGCCTGAACGTTAACCACTCAGCTAACTTTGCTCGGCAGTCCATCGAGACAAGATTCAAAACTTTATTTATTACTTTATTAATCGTAAGTCTATTAAAAAGTAAGGTTAAAATTTATAACTTTAAAGTATATCAAAATTATAAAAATCGCCAATTCGTTCATTTTTGTCCAATGTTACTAATGTACGTTAACTAAAATATACTTGATGCTCGATTTAAAAACATTGAAATTACTTATTTGTTATGTTTTTGGACCCAGTCAAGAAAAAGACCGTTTAAAACTTTTATATAAGTTTCGAATCAAACTCTCATATAAAACTAATTAAAATTCTATTTACTCTCGATTAATACTCGATTTAAAACTTAACCAAACGGGTTTTAAAAACTTTGGAAATAATTATTTATACAAACTTGTTATAAAACTTAAAAACTTTGATTAAAACTTTATTTTAAAACATCAACGACTGGACACTGTCCAGTTTTAATTATTTATCTATTTCCTCGTTAAATTAAGTTTATAGCTAAAAGTTCACTGTCCAGTTTTCGTATATACGTTAAATTGAAACTTTTAGGGTACTGGTCAAGCGTCGAAGTTCCCAAAATCAATCCAGCCGAGGAATTTGAGATTTGAAACGAAATTTCGCCAATTTTTTTTGCAGGGATTGAAAAATGAATGGCGTTTGGACAGTGGAGTGGACACTGTCCAGTTTTCACTATACATGTATATATGAAGGATTAAAGTGTAGGTGGTTCAATGATTAGGTCTATTTGCCTTAATTATAGTTCTTGGAAAAAGTTAAATTTTTTACAAATTTTACCAAAAATCCAAAACAGGGAAAAGTCAGGGAAAAATAATTTATTCTCAATAAAACAGGAAAATTCAACGTAGCAATATTGTCACCACCCAAAATTAACATGCTTTTTCAAACTTTTTAAAAAATGTCCCACTTCTCATGCATTATAAATTTGTAAAACTTTCAAACATTTTCCGAGTACGAAACTCTTCCCATTTTCAACATAATTTTATACACGCTAATTTTTGTAAATCTCTAGCCAAATATTTAACATTTTCTATACACATGTTCAGAAAGTTTTCCAAATTCGTGAAAAATTTTACGTTAATTTGTAAACTTGGCATTTTTAGCAATTTTGCGAGTTTTTGAAAAGCCTGATAAATTGCACATCTAATTTCCCTGACTTTCCCTGACCGGAATGTACCATTTTCGCGAAAAATAATATTTCCATTTTTTCCTACTTATTTTTATGGAATTTTAGACAAATATTTAAAAGAAAAAACGAATGAGTTTTTATGTTTTAAATTTGAGAAATCAGGTTAAACTAAATTTTTTGCTAATTTGTCCTCAGAAAACGTGTAGAATTTTGCAAATTTGTAAATTCAGCCACCCTTACTATTCTTCCGAATATTAATTCGTACAATTTCCAAACTTTTCCAAGGGTAAATTTGCAAAATTTTCAACTTTTTCTAAAGACAAGTTTTGCAAAATTTTTAACTTTTTCTGAAGACAAATTTGCAAAACAATTTTAACCTTTTCCCGAATACAAATTTTTAAAGTTTTTAAACAAATTACGAGCACAAATTAGCAAAATTGACATCCTTTCTCGAGAACGAATTTTCAAAACTTTTAAGTTTTTCCGAGTAAAAAAGTTTCAAAATGTTCAACATTTTTTGACGACAATTTTACATAAACTAAAATTGTATAAAAATTTTTAGTATTATTCCCGTACTATTCTGAATGTTTAATTCGAACAATTTTTAAAACTTTTTCGAGGACAAATTTTCAAAAATATCAAGTTTTTTCGAGTAAAAATTCGAATATTTGCATTCGGTAAAACGTGAAAAATTATAGAATTTTTCAGCATGATCGGGACAACTCCAGAATAAAATTTAGAATAACGTTACCCCGAAACCCTTAAAAGTTAGTAAAAACAATCAAAATGATGCTATTCTTTTTTTAATTTTTTTTGTGGAATTTTCTCAAATTGAACATCTGGAAGTTGAAAATTTGTAATCGAGAAAACATTACTTTTTCCAGGTTAAAAAAAAATATCCCTGACCAAATAACATATATTTTGCAAAATCGACGTTGGGAAAATATTTTTCAAAATTCACTAACGGCAATTTTAAAAACTAACGTTTACATTTTTTAAAAAAAAAAAATTAAAAGTTTGCGTACAATTTCCTTTGAAAAGTTACAATTTTGTATTCGGAAAACGATTGAAAAGGTTGAGAATTTGTGCTCAGAAAACGTGAAAAATTGACAAATTTTGGAAAAACTATACTCAGAAAATGGTTCCTGAGATATAATTGAAAACTCCCTCAAAACAATTTCTAGTCTATACTTAACGTTCAAACTTACTTTCGAATCTCCTAACAGACTCTCTTCGAAACAGGTGAGAAAACACGGCCGTGGCCGATTTATACAGGATTTAACCCGGCATTCGCCAAGAAACGACTTTGGAAAACTACGAAAACCAAAGTCAGGAAAACCGACACGGGAATCGAACCCAGGTCTACCGAATGCAAAGTCTGAGCGTTGACCACTCAGCCAACTTTGCACGGTGCAATTTTAACTTCGGGGATCACGAATATTTATTGAATTTGGGATTTCTGAGGAAATTTGACCCGCATTGTTTTTTTTTCTATTGTTTTGGTTCAAAAAAGGGGGTGGGGGGAAGGAGATGATACACCATCGGCTGGACACTGTCCAGTTTTACTTATTTCTCTATTTGCTCGCTCAATTAAGTGTCCGCGAGAGCAGCGCTCCCTGTGGCATCCGGTAGATGGCGCTGCGTGTCGTTCTAGCGAGCAGCGCTATCTATGGGTTATAGTTTCGCAGCGAGAGTTAATAGTACTAGAAGATTTTGAAGAAAACTTTCGAAAAATTAATAAATTGTTCAAAATTTTGAAAACAAAAGTTAAAAATTATCGAATGCTTTCTTATTCGAAATTTTGGAGAAAAAAAGACGTTTGCATTTAAAAATGAAAACGTTTTTTCACGTTCGAAATTGTGTAATAAACGTGGTTGGAAATTTTTAAAAATCTTTCGAAATCTTGAAAAAAGGTTTGCAATATTTAATCACGTTTGAAAGTAAGGAAAATAACGATCGAAATTATGAAAAAGTCGTTCGTAATTTTTTTAAAAAAAAACTATTCAACATTTGGAAAAAATCAGCTGGAAATTGTAAAAAAAAGTCGTTAGAAATTCTAAAAAAAAACGTTATTCGAAATTTTGGGTCAAGTTCTTAATAGCGTTTCGAAATTTTAAAGGGCGTTTGAAATTTTCAAAAACTTTTTAAGTTCAAGAAAAAAAATTAGAACTTTGAAGACTTTTCACTGCACTTAATAACCTCTTTTAAAAAACTTTAAAATTTAAGGAAAAACTTTACAATTTTGAAGCAAGACTTTTCACATTCTAAAACTTCTTTTAAATTTTCTGAAAAAAAAACCTTTCAAATTATAGAAAACGTTTTAAATTATAAGAAAAAAAAACTTTCGAGATTTTTAAATACTTGATTTGATGTTATTGGTCATCATGACGCCATTTTTTGGTCATTGACGTCATAATGACCAAAAACCGACGTCAAAAGGACTGTAAGAAGGCAAAAAATTGACGTCATCATAGACGATAATAATGACGTCATTTTTTAACGAATTCAACGATGTTTTTTTTCGCATAGAAAAAAACGTCATTTATGACGTAAAAATGACGTTATTTTGAGACGTTTAAAAGAATATTATTTGTCGGTCAGAGAGACTTCTAATTCTCCAATTTTACTTTTAATTAACGTACATTCAGAGATTTTGTTTAGAATTAAATTGTTAGAACTTTCAGCCAGTTTTGATCCTGCGATCGGCTGCCATCTATGGAGACATCACTCTGTCCACTGCGCTATCCAGACACTGTCTTAAGATGGTAGAGAAGAAGAATCGAAGGTCTGATAAACTATCTTAGAAGGATGATGCAAATTATTACAATGCATAGAATGGCAAATTATTTTCAAATTTAAATACCTGTATATCTATTTATATATAACATAATTTTAATATTCGCCCATTTGAATACGGATTTTTTCAAAATTCCCCCTTTTATTTCATGATAAGCCATTTTTATTCGGTACGATAACATTTTAAAAAAACAACATTAAAATTCATGCAAACAGTTTACGATAATAGTATTATTGATCGTGTAGAGTGAAAATAATGTGAATATAAGTTGATGGCCAGTAATGCTGAAAATTCGGATTTTGGCACCATTACTGGGCGGCATGACCAAATAATGACGTGATTTTTTGCGAGGTTTTTGGTGGTCATTTCTTGGACAAAAAATGCCCAAATAATGACATTTTTGCCAAGTTTTGGGTGTTCATTCCTTTAATGAAAAATGACCAAAAAATGACATTTTTTGCTAGGTTTTGGGTTTGTATTTCATAGACAAAACGTGACCAAAAATGACGTGATTTTTTGCGAGGTTTTTGGTGGTCATTTCTTGGACGAAAAATGACCAAATAATGACATTTTTTGCCGGGTTTTGGGCGGATATTTCATGGGCAAAAAACGACCAAAATAACGTTATTTTGTTCAAGGTTTCAGTGGTCATTTCTTGGACGAAAAAATGATCATGATATCATATTTTTCCAGCAATTTAAGATGTCATTTCTTAAAAGAAAAACTACCAAAAAATGACGCCATTTTTTTGCGTGGTCATTTCTTGAATGAAAAATAACCAAAAAATGACGTCAATTTTGAGCAGGTTTTGGGTGGTTATTTCTTTGACAAAAAAATTAACAAAAATGACAACATTTTGTGCCAGGTTTTGGGTGGTCATTTTTTTGGACGCAAAATGACCAAAAAATGACATTTTTTGCCAGTGCTTATTTATTAGACTAAAAAATGAAGTCATTTTTTGCTTGGAATTTGATTGGTAATCTCTTAGACGAAAAATGACCAAAAAATGACGGCATTTTTTGACAGGTTTTAGGTGATCATTCCTTAAATAAAAATAAAGTGAAAAAAGGGAAGATAAATTGAAGAAAAAATTCCATCAAAGGAAATGAAAGAAAAGAATAGTTTCACCGCAACAATCTTATTTTTTGTATAAATATATCAAAAGTTAAATTATTCTACAAATTATTATTCATTTTATGCTATAAATTCCAATTACTCGCTATACACGTTCTGAAACACTAGTTACAGCATTGCAATCGAATCACTTCTTGTGGGGGTATTAAATACAAGAGTTAACCCAGCATTAGCCTAGAAGCAACTTTGGAAAACCACGAAAACTAAAGTTAGGTAAACCGACACGGGAATCAAACCCGGGTCTACCGAACACAAAGCCTGAGCGTTAACCACTCACCCAACTTTGCACGGTAAAGAAAGATGCCTCTGACTGAATGTTCTTAGAAATTTGTTGATTTTTCCGCAATATTTCTCCTTATTACGAATATTTTTCATAGCTTTATATATAGTTTATCTACTATTAGGGTATATTACTTTTGATCAACTCTTGGCCGTGGAAACCGAGCTTTTTCACTTAATAATTTTCTGCAGTTTCACTTAGCAATTAGCTGCCGTTTAATGTGAGTCATACAAATAAAAAAATTTCAAGTTATTTTTCGTTTGAATCGATACAATTTTTTTTAACAAAGCATTTTTCTCTATTTATTTTAAAACATTTTTCCCTATAAATTTTCCTGTAAAATATATGTATTACTTTTTTAAAAAAAGTTTCCATAAATATTTAAACATTACAAATTTTCTGAAAATTTTAAAACCTTCAAACAAAATTGTCCGTAAATTTTAAAAGCTTTCTATGAATTTTTAACCATTTAAAACATCCCGAGAATTTCTAAATAAATTTAAAATCGTTACAAAATGTTCCATGTAAATTTTAAAACATTTGAAAACTTTTCGAAATTCAAAATAGAAACATTATAGGATATCCATCCTTTATTAATTTTAAATTTACATTTCATCACACACAAAGTCTGGTTTCGTTTAGGCCTACGAACTCTAATTAGAGCAACAATTAAGTCAGGTGTGACCGCAAGCCACCTGAACTTGGGTCAGAAAACGTTTAAACGTAATTACAGTTACTCCTGAGAGTTACTTAGCTTGCTCCAGTGACCTTAGTCCAATTATAGGATTTTGAAAACATAAAACGGCCACTAAGGGAGTATTCCCGTGGCACTTGCAAACTATACTTATGGGAAAAATATTCCCTTAGCTAATTTTGGACTTACCTAAAAAGTAAAAAACAGAGTAATTAAAATCTTTGCGTCAGTAAAGGCAAGGGATACCATTGGATCTTTTCTGACGACCAATTTCTATTGGCTTTCAAAATTCAAGTTTTTCAAAAAATATCCGAATTTTGAGTATAAAAGGGCCATGATTTTGTTAATCTTTATACTGTCCGGAACGCGCACTCACAGGTAGGATCCACCTGTAGTGCTTCTGTATTTGCAATTTTATTTAAAATTTCATTTTCGCGTTTCGTTAAAACATAAGTCGCCCTTTTGTAACTCATTTTTGATAACTTTTCCGTTGCTTAAATAAATTAACAATTTGCCTAAATATTTTCTGTTTAGTGATTTATAAGTACGCGTTAACAGATCGCGTTTATCTTAACGCGCTCGGAAGTTATCAATGATCAAAGTAGGCATCTCGGGCCATTTTCTCCGCTCTTAAATTTTATTATTTTGCTTGGTTCTCCGTGAACCAGGAAGCGAGAAACAGCTGTCCGACCTAGGAGGGAAGCCCTCTCCAAAGTTCAAGGCCACGCAGCAGCGTGCCTTAAAGGCTGAATCACACGACCTATTGGGAAGGGCGTTGGCGTTGCGTTGGCGTTTGGGAGCAACTCTCGACCAATCAGAGAACGAGAGAAAACTATTGGAGTTGGCTGTTGTCATTTGGC
>JAQGBX010007241.1:0-11626 GCA_034698745.1 Megaphyllum sjaelandicum | reverse complement strand
GGGCTTGACCCCCCTACCATATGGCATTTAGTTGCTGACTGTAGGGTACTGAGTTGAATTGAATTGAATTGAAAACAAATTCTGGATTCGGATATTACCAACTTTTGGTTAACAATAATAGTTTACTGAGTTCCCACGCTACGTTATGTTATGTTACATTGAACGTTAGACAAGTTGTTAAAAGGGTATCAGAGGGCATTCCCGTAACAAGTTCCAGCAATTTCTTGCTCATACTAGTTGTTTTCAACAAGTTCTAACCCTAACTCAAGTCCCACAAAATAATAATCGTTTTGTTTTCTCTGAAAAACATGATTCCGCCGCCACCTTCAACTCTGAATTCTAGTGAAAACAACACCCACTAAGATTTTTTTCCACTTTCCGAACATGATAAAGTCTGAGGAGGCAAGGTATGGTTAAAAGAGGTTGAGGGATCATGTGAAATCTGAATTCTCCAAGGGTAGCCTGGGAAACGTTGGATGTGTAGGCAGGAGCATTATCCTGGATAAAGATGGTCCCACGAGCAAGTTTCCCAGGATGCTGACAACTAAACCCGTAGCGACAAAAAAATAACTTCAGGTATTTGATGCCTGGTTATAAGCTATTAAAAGATGATGAATAACCTGCAAAACATTACATCAGCCTACAATTAATGAGCCCTTCTTATCGTCTTCCCGCGCAAACAACGGCCTGACACTATAGCCCGGGGATAACAAAAAATCTGTTTTTACATTTTGTTCCATGCCACTATATACCGGGGGTATGCCATTATAAACTGATATATGCCAGTTCATAGGAAAAAAAGCGTTTTCCAGTTCAACGCGTTGCTTTCGCCGAAGTTGCAGTACAGCCGGCTAATTGCTAAATTGGTGACTGTTCCTTGAATATTTCCATTGTTTTCATCTAATTTCGGTAAAGCCTTCAGCTTTTCTTCAACTGTATACGATTTACGGCTCAGCACAGCTCAGCGCACGGGAAGACGGTACGCTTAGAACATATTGAACACTCCTCATACATGTGGGATAGAATTTGGTTCCAAACTTTGATGTAACTTTAGTACTTATTGTTGAAGACATGTTTTGTCTGAGTTCTGATAATAGAAACTACTGGTTGGTTGATTGGTGATAGTGGCCTAAGGGTGCAGGGGGCAACACAGGCCCTAGAGCACCCACGTGGATGCAGGAGTACCTGCACTCATAGACATAGGGAAATCAGTGGACAGGCAGCCAAAGGGCAAGCATTGAAGAAACAATGGGCAAGGCTGGGCCGTTATGGGGCTCCTCAGCCTGGACGGACAAGGATAGACAGACTAGACAACAAATGATAGGAACTACTGTTAATAATAAAAAATGTGGATATCCCTAGCAATTCGTCCTAATGAGGTTAAGTCGCAGCATCCCTAAGCTGCCCCTGTAAACTGGAAATTGCCACTCTACAGGAGCAAGAATCTAAAAATAAAAACTTCATCTTTATGCTGCCCCTTAAATGCGGCAATCATTGCCTACATTCAAGTGCGCATTATTTGCCACTGTACAGGGGCAGCACTTAAACAAATAGCATTTTCATGCCGCCCCTGTCAAGCGGCAATCATTGCGTACACCTAAGATATCAGTGATTGCCGCATTTAAGGGGCAGCAGTGTTAGGCTGGAAAACAGCTTACCAGGGGCTTTATCGCTGGGTGTGAAGCACCCTGTAAGTCGAAGTGAGTAATTTTCTCTCGAGGATGGATTTTTGTGCTGCAATGATTTAATGCATGTCTGGCCATTACGAGGAGTTAATTACACCAGCGGCTGGATTAAAGCGTCGCTGATCGAGAGATAAGGCCCCTAATTAAGCAGTCTGCATCGATGAACTCAGCGCTGCATGCCTTTCGATGATCATTACATCGAGGCAACTTGATAACGACAAGATTGATGACCACCAGGGACGAGCTAACACGCTCATCACACACACAAACACACGTGTGCGAAATAATATAAGCATTGATAATCGCGATATTCAAATTTTTGGTAAAATTATGCCATTTTAAGATTCAGTTAAAATCAGAGCCCCTCACATGATAAAATTAAGAAAATGCATCTTCGGCAAAATATTACGTAAATGGTAACTAATTTTTACGTCAAAATACGGAGCCGCGGTTGATGTTTTTAATAAGATTCCGCACGACCAGATAATCGTAACAGCCCCAAAATGAAAAAAATTAAATTGTCAAGATACAATATTAAACATTTGCAAACTGAATTGAACAATAAACTGTAATATTTTAAACCCGAAATGTTAAAAACTAAACGAATGCATCATTAGCTAAATATTACTGAATTATGAATAATTTTTACATACTAATATGGAAATGTGATTATGCCTTTTAATATGATGTGACACAATCGGGTTATTGCGAACTCTAAATTAAAAAAATTTCAAGATATAATTTTAATACATTTTGGCAAATTCATAAGTAATTAACAAAAAGGACAGGGTATCCCATTTTAAGGGGTTTGCTGAAGTATCTCTGGAAATAAGCATGTCACGAAAAACATTCTAGAGAAATATACTTTGTTATAAATGGAATCATGAGATGATGCTTTATTTTTTAGCATAGATGGCGCTGTTATAGATAATCAAGGACAACATTATTGTCTGTGATGGCACCCTTTTTCATTATATATTCAAGTGCTGCGGAGTATTGCTTATTTGAAGTATTTTTTGGAATTATTGACCTATCACAGGCGCCATTTTGTAACCCCGATCCAAGCAACAAGCATTTGTCTATTCAATTCAATTTAATTCAGTACCCTGCAGTTAACAAATAAATGCCATTAGGGAGGTCTCGCTTAATTTCAGGAGAATGTTTCTCCTTCAGTTGTGATCAACTTTACACATCCTTGCTAAATTGAATTTTTAACAAATCTGCACTATTTTTGAGAAGATCATTCCCTCGTCCAATTGCATGCAAAAGAAAGTCTAGAACTTAATGTAGCTTTAGTAACATGCTCAAATTCAGAGATCTTTATGTGGATTCTGTAAAATTGGGACACCCTGTCTATTAAGTATCAAAAACATGGATGTAACAAACAATTATTTTGTATTATATATTTCCTCGTAGTTGCATAATTAATTAGTTAATTGCTAATGCATGCGTACAATGTACATTATTAACTGTGTATATTAATTTGTTACGTAATCGTGGGAGGACTACAAGCTGACGAGAAATGATCAAATTCCTCCAATTAATTTACTCTGCATTACCTAACTAATAAAATCTTAATGAGTGCGTTTATTTATTCATTATTAATTATTTTTTACGTTTCAGGTCCAGGATTTTGGGGTCTAATTAATCCCGACTGGAGTCTTTGTAGCAAAGGCAGAAGACAATCGCCCATCAACATCGATCCAACCAAATTACTCTACGATCCATCGCTCAGGTTTTTGCACGTCGACAAACACAGAGTGAGTACATGAGTAGAGTAAGCAATATATTACTTAGAGAAAGCAGTGTACTGTAAGTCATGGTCCAGTGAATCGTGTCGAGTTCCACATCATTACATTCTGATGATGACGCCTTTCGTTGAAATTCTGAAGATGACGTCGTTCGTTAAAACTCTTACAATGATGTCGTTCGTTAAGATTCTGCTGATGACGTCACTCATTAAAATTCTGAGGATGACGCCATATGTTAAACTAGCAGAAAACCACAGCCTTGCCTGGGGGAAAATGGTTTGACAGTTTTATGGCCCTGGGGAAAAATGGTAGGAAAGATTTATAACCTTGGAACTCCCCATGGAATTCAGAGTTGTGAGTTGGTTTGGTTGGTTGGTTTGTGAATTTTTAACGTTGGCCTATTTCTGCACATGAGGGCTAAACACCAACGCCAGGGGATGTGACAGCGTCACCTACCTGAGAATTTTGCCTACGAGAAGGGACTTTCACCCCCACAAGAGGGATTTTTAACGTGCAGAGATCAAATGGGATTTATACGGGACCTCGTTTTAAACTCTCATCCGAAAGAGCCGCCACTTAGAGAATTTTGCACATCCTCAAAATTCTCACTGACCTCGACCAGGAAGCGAACCCCGCTAGTTAGGATCGAGAGGCAGCTAGTTGTTAGTGTAGTTGATAGTCATCAGGGGCCATTCAAAAGGGGCGTCTTCGAAAGGCACGTTCCCCTATGTGCTAGACGAAAACCTCGTTTTCGAGTTGGCTCCACAACGAAGGAACATACAACCGAGCCCACCCAGCCAGTGACAAACAAAATGGATGCGTTTTCTAATTTATATATATATATAGATGACATTTCGCAGAACATTAAAACATCAATTCTGCAGAACACCGACATGTTCCATTAATGCAAAAAAACCTCCATTGACGTTAAAAACTGCAACTTATTTGGTAAAACTGCCCGGTTTTTTTTTTGGCATATTGTTACATATTTTTAACAACGAACCGAGAAATGCTCCGAAATTTCGAAAACGCAATGAGATCACAAATCGAATGAGGCCAATTGTTTACATCGTTTTTCGAGCAATATCGTTTCCGCGAGTGAGCGAGTGGGGTACTCGAACAGACTTGTTACGAATCATACTTTGGACGTAATGATGAGTTGGGTTTTGTAAGGTCAGTGAGCCCGCACTCACGCTTTGCGCCTTACCCGTGACCTACCTGGGACCTGTGCAATCTTTTCATCACCTGTCACATTCCCCAACTGTGACCCTGTCACATTCTTTTCAGCTTCAACGGCAATTATGAGGTCAAGTGGATTCGACCTTTCGTGATACTTTGCAGTGGCCAAGAGGCCAGAACTCAGGTAGAAATTCTACTGAGGCCAGGAAGCCCGAAATTCCAGCGCCACTATTGCTGAGGACAGGAGGCCTGAACTTGTAGTGCCTTCTTCATAACGGCCAAAATGCCTGAACCTGAAGTGCCTTCTTTGTTACGGCCAGGAGACGCGAGATTTGAAAGAATCACCCGCGCAGTGGATGCGCGGAATAGCCGCTACGGCAAGACTATTTGTTTTTCATCTTTTTGCATTGCGTTCGTTTTGCCTTTTCTCAAGCACTCAAGAAGCAGTGCCTGCGCATCGTGAAATCTTTTACGCACCGCAACCCTGTCTTAAAGGTTTTAACTCGAGGTCATCTCCGCTGGATGCATTCCTCCCGCGCGCCCGATTTTCCGAAGCTCCGAAGTACGATTCGTGAAGCATCGGTCCGAGCACCCCTCCAATTTTCATTTTCCCCAAATCTTCGTCATTACGGCAATTGGTTTTAACACCCTCTTAAGAGAAGTCTAAGATGCCGCATTCTGATCGGACAAACTCGATGTTACGTACCGAACAAGAAGAAGCGTCGTAACTTAATTCGCTATAAACGTTCGTATATTTTTCTGGTCTCTCGGAGAGGCATCGAAGCGCGTCCAAAAGGGCTTTGACTTTTTCACGCCATTTTGCACAAAACTGGCTTTCCTTCGATAAAGACATAACCGTAACATTAAGCCCCAACAACAACAACAATAACAATAACATCAACAACAACAAGCAACGACTAGGTAGACTTTTCTTCGGACAAATTCAAAGGCGTATCTTATAGACGAGAGAAGCTCGAGCATCAATTTCTTTTAATAAGAAATCCTTTTACCGATTTTTATCAACCGGATATTAAAAAAGAACGAGACGTCATTAATGAAATGATTTAGCCAGCTGCGGCTTATACGAGAAACACACGCACATCCACACACACACTCAAGCTCATTCATTAATGGAAACCACTTTTAATCGAAGAGATTGGAAGGAAGGAAGCAGAGTGATGAAATGGGGAAGGAGGGGGTTGAAAGTTAAACGAAACTTAAAGAAGGAAGATGAACCTGATATAAAAATAAAATAGTTAAAAAAGATGAGAAACAGAAAAACAAGATTAAAATAACATGAAAAACAACAAATGGAAAACCAAAACACGTGAAGATAAACAAAGGCAAAAATAAGAAGATTAAAAACACATTTAAAAACAAGACGGAAAAAAAAGATGAAGAGAAAAAGGAAAACAAGATGAACAACAACAACAAATAAGTATAGAATCTAGAATGTAAGAAAGAAAAAGATGAACAACAACGAAAACCAATAGTAAAAGAGGAAAATTAATTTAAAAAAAACAAGATGAACAACAACAAATAAGGCGAAAATAAAAAATAAAAAGATATTAAACAAAAAAACAAGATTAACATAAAATGAAAACCAATAGATGTAAAACGAAAACACGTGAAGATAAACAAAAGCAAAAATAAGACGATTAAAAACACATTAAAAAACAAGACGAAAAAGAAAAAGATGAAGAAAAAAGGAAAACAAGATGAACAACAACAACAAATAAGTCTAAAATGAAAGAACGAGAAAGATGAACAACAACAACAACAACAAAAAAGTAAACGAGGAAAATTAATTAAAAAAAACAAGATGTACAACAACAAATAAGACGAAAATAAAAAAAAAAGATGAGAAACAAAAAAAACAAACAAAGGATAATAACAAACAAGAAAACAAAAAAAGAAGAAAAAAGAAAAAGTCGAAAATAAAAATGAAAAACCAAAAAAAGAAGAAATGATTTTAAACAACAAAAAACAAAGCGAAAAAGCTGAAAAAATAACAAACAAAAAAAGAAACAAGATGAACAACAACAACAAAAAACAAGATGAAAAACAAAACAAAACAAGACAAAAAAAGAAAAAAAACATTAACAACAAAAAAACAAGAATAACAACAACAACAAACAAGTTAAACAAAAAACGAAGATGAAGAACAACAAGAAAAACTTAACAACAAACAAGTTGACCATTAAAACAAGACAAACAACAACAACAAACAAGACTAAAAACAAAAACATAAAAAGGTCAAAAACACGAAAACAAGACGAAAAAGAAACAAGATGAACAACAATAACAAAAACAAGATGGAGTTTCGTGTCTATCCATTGTCTAAAAAATCGTACAATTTTTTTTTTGTCAAAATGGGCGTGTAAAAGAAGAAAGCCACGCCCTCGCGAGTTCCTTCACGCTTCCCTCTCGGTGTGTCCACAATTTTTTCGATTAAACGTTCGCTCGATGTTGGATTTAATTGGCTAATTAAAAGTGATCACGTGCTGGCAACGCCAACGCCCCCTTCCGCCTTCCATAACCTCGTCATTTACGCTTCCGTTTAACGCCAATAAACGGAAGTTGCCCGAGCGCCATCTACCTTAAAAAAGAAAACTAGGAGCGAAGACGCCTTTCGAGTTGCCAGCGCCATCTACAGAGGCTTTGGCGCAACTCGCGAGCGGCGGAAGTTCGATTTTATTATAGAAGGAAATGTCGTCCAAGCACGAAAATGGCCATTTTTTCGAAGAACAAACTACTTTCTTCTTTTCGAACAACAAACAAGTTCCTTTTTTCCAAAGAACAATCAACACGTTCTATATTTCGAAAAAACGTCAAACAAGTTACATTATTCGAATAACAAACAACAAGTTCCTTTTTTCCAAAAACAAACAACAAGTTCCTTTTTCCAAAGAACTATCAACACGTTCTATTTTTCGAAAAAACGTCAAACAAATTCCATTATTCGAAGAACAAACAACTAGTTCCTTTTTTCCTCAGAACAATCAACATGTTCTATTTTTAGAAAGAACCGTCAAACAAGTTCCATTATTCGAAGAACAAACAACAAGTTCCTTTTTTTCCAAAGAACAGTCAACACGTTCTATTTTTCGAAAGAACGTCAAACAAGTTCTATTATTCGAAGAACAAACAAGAAGTTCCTTTTTTCCAAAGAACAGTCAACACGTTCTATTTTTTTCGAAAGTACGACAAACAAGTTCCATTATTCGAAGAACAAACAACAAGAAGTTCCTTTTTCCAAAGGAACAATCAACACGTTCTATTTTTCGAAAGAACCGTCAAACAAGTTCCATTATTCGAAGAACAAACAACAAGTTCCTTTTTTCCAAAGAACAATCAACACGTTCTATTTTTCGAAAGAACGTCAAACAAGTTCTATTATTCGAAGAACAAACAACAAGTTCCTTTTTTCCAAAGAACAATCAACACATTCCATTATTCGAAGAACAAATAACAATTTTTTTTTGTTTTTTTTCCAAAAAAAACAACGATACACATTCCAAATTGCAGAACAAACACGTTCCAATTCGAAGAACGTGAAATCGTTCCAATAAATGAACTTACTTTGAATTTTTCCAATCTTTTATTTGCTTCAATTAAAAAAACCAATGCCAGAGAAGAACAGCATGACCGGAAGGCCGTTTAAAAGGGGGCGTGTCGATGCGTTTCCGGTCGATGGAGGACACTCTACTCATGAAAAGAGCTTCTTTTCGTAAATGAAATCCTTTTATAATTATTGAAAAAGGACAAAAGAGGGCGCCGTTGTCACCTCGTTAGAGTTTCTCTCTTCAGCGTTAATTTTCAACAATTAAGAATGAAATATTGAAAAGAAAAGTCATTAAGGAGGAAAAAAGATTAAAAAACTGATAATTAAGGAGATAATTTAAGTGACGCGAGCTGGTCACACGGCGAGAGAGAGGCTCTTCCGAAAAGAACTTCAGATTAAAATATGATCATTCTTTTATCGAAAAAAATGTCCTTTTTATGTTAAAGAATTCACTTTAATCGAAAAAAGGTTCAATTTTATGTTAAATAAATTGTTAATTTTATCGAAAAATAATTCATTTTTATGTAAACAAATTCATTTTTAATTAATCGAAAGATGGTTAATTTTTATGCTAAAAAATTTACTTTTATCGAAAAATAGCTCATTTTTAAGCTAAAATAAATCACTCGAATAGAAGAAGATTCATTTTTATGTAAAATAAATTATAAATTTTATCGAAAAATGGTTCATTTTTAAAATTAAAAAATTATAAAAATATTGTTCATTTTATGCATAAAAAACACATAAAAAATCATTTTACGTAAAATTAAATTACTTATCGCAAAATAGTCATTTTTATGTAAAAAAAATTTTAACTTTAATCGAAAAAGGTTCAATTTTATGTAAAATTAATTGTAAATTTTATCGAAAAATAATTCATTTTTATGTAAACAAATTCATTTTAATTAATCGAAAAATGGTTCATTTTTAAATATAAAAAAATTATCAAAATATTGTTCAAATTTATGCATAAAAAACACTTATAAAAAAATCATTTTATGTAAAATTAAATTTTAATTTTATCGCAAAATAGTCATTTTTATGTAAAAAAAAATTAACTTTAATCGAAAAATGGTTCATTTTTAAGTGAAAATTAGCCCCTTTAATAGAAAAGGTCCATTTTCAGGTAAAATAAATTATAAACTTTATATCGAACAACGGTTAATTTTTTAAGTTAAAATAAGTCACTTTTATCGTAAAATGGTTTATTTTTTTATGTAAGCAA
Organism: Megaphyllum sjaelandicum; assembly: GCA_034698745.1. NCBI lineage: Eukaryota > Metazoa > Arthropoda > Diplopoda > Julida > Julidae > Megaphyllum > Megaphyllum sjaelandicum. The sequence goes on along the minus strand of JAQGBX010007241.1, from coordinate 2,221 downwards.
ATTCACTTTAATCGAAAATAGTTTTATTTTAAAAATTAAAAATAAATTATAAAAAAAATAGTTCATTTTATGTAAAAATTAAATTTCATGTTATCGAAAAATCGCTTATATAGAAAAATGTCCATTTTATGTACGTGTGACAAAGTCAATTTTATCGAAACAAGATGTCCTTTTTACATCAAAAAAATTAATTTATCGAAAAAAATGTGTCATTTTTATGTCCTTTTATGGTGTCTCGTGTTTACATGTCTCCTTACTGTGGTTCTTTTCGAGCGCCCCTCGACGGCAGTGGTTTAAAGTTAATAAAACGCAAGAGCTAGGCCTCATTTGCATAATACTTAAATTGGGCTCCTTTTGGACGAGACGCAGATGGCGCTAATGACACCCCAACCGAAAAGACGAAAGAAGGTCAGCCAGCCAATGACCTCTCGCACCAACAACAAATCGCTTAATACAAACTTCCGTTAATACGAACTCCTTTCATTCCCCTAACTATATAGGTCAGTATAAGGACGAATAACGCCAATTTATTCGTTTAAGACACATTCCCAATTCGGATATGACGAATTTTCTTCTAAAACGAATGTATGAATGAATTTTCGAGTTGCCGAGCAATTCGGCGCTACGTTTCGTTATAACGAATGACGTCATCGTCAGACTTTAACGAATGACGTTATTATCAAAATTTTAAATGATGACATCATCAACAGAATTTTAAATAATGACGTCATCGAAAGAATTTAACGAATAGCGTCATCGTCAGAATTTAAAGAATTACGTCATCGACATAATTTCAAATAATGACGTCATCGACAGAATTTCAAATAATGACGTCACCGACAGAATTTCAAATAATGACGTCATCGACAGAATTTCAAATAATGACGTCATCGACAGAATTTCAAATAATGACGTTATCGTCAGAATTTAAAGAATTGCGTCATCGTCAGACTTTAACGAATGACGTCATTATCAAAATTTTAAATAATGACGTCATCGACAGAATTTTAAATAATGACGTCATCGACAGAATTTAACGAATAGCGTCATCGTCAGAATTTAAAGAATAACGTCATCAACAAAATTTAAGGAATGACGTGATCATCGGAATTTTAAATATTGACGTCATTGACAGAATTTAACGAATAACGTCATAATGAAAATGTATCGAATGACGTCATCGTCATAATTGAAAGAATAACTTCACTAAAATTTAACGAATGACGTCATCGTCAGAGTTTAAAGAATTACGTTACGACGTTACGAATGACGTTATTATCATAATTTTAAATAATGACGTCATCGTCAGAATTTAAAGAATAACGTCATCAACAAAATTTAACGAATGACGCGATCATCGGAATTTTAAATACTGACGTCATTGACAGAATTTAACGAATGACGTCATCGTCAGAATTTAACAAATGATGCTATCGTCAGAATTTGCATGAATGACGTAATCATAAAAGAAACCTACGACTGACGTCACTAAAAATGTGACGAATGGCGTCATATCATACCTTTACCGGATGACGTCATCGGAATTTTATTGCTTGCAGAAAATGTTAATCGATGACGTCATTTATAAAAAGTTACCCCATATATCGGACATTTTTTCGTTAAATTGAATCGGACATCCTATAAAAAAAATGTCCGATTAAATTATTTCGCGCGCGATGAATGACGTCACTTAATAAAAATAACCCAATTTTCGGACATTTTGATCAATGTGGAAAAATTTTCGGACACGGATGGACAATCGTTGATTTATTTTTCTATTTTGTCAGGTAAGTGGTAACATCACGAACAACGGTCACAGCGTCATCTTCCGGGTTGAGCAAAACCCTCGTCAAAGGGTCAACTTGACCGGTGGTCCTTTATCTTATAAATATCAATTCGAAGAATTGCACATTCATTACGGAATGAAAAACAGTCCGGGATCGGAGCACACGCTCAATGGATACGCCTTTCCAGCTGAGGTCAGTTACTGGCCGAGTAAGGGCCGGTTGCACCAACAGAGGTTACCCTTACCCAGGGGTTAAACCCACCATTTAACCTTTGGTTAACCCGCCTTTCTGTTGCACTAACTGGGTTAAGGCAAAAAGATAACCCAAAGGTTAACCCACCATTTAACCCTTGGTTAGCCCGCCTTTCTGTTGCACCAACTGGGTTAAGGCAAAAAGATAACCCAAAGGTTAACCCAGCCAGTAGGCAGGGTTAA
>JAQGBX010007240.1:0-11631 GCA_034698745.1 Megaphyllum sjaelandicum | reverse complement strand
AGCCGACCCGGGAATCGAACCTGAGTCTACCGAATGCAAGACGAGGATGCTAACCTCTAAGCCACCTTGCTCGGTAACCATTCAGAAAGTACTGTTGGTCAGTCTAAACTCTAAAGACATGATCCTATGGAGACAGATGCCGCTCGCATGAGAATTGGGTGAAATGTTGGCATCTATTGAAGAAACAACAGTTACCACGAGTCTGGATGGTAAATGGATGGACGCCACCAAACGGTTAGCCGAATCAATAGACCGAAAACGGAGACAATCTGATAAAAAATTCGTATTCGGGATGACAGTCCAAAAGTTGAGAATGCTCCCCAGGTGAACATGTTCAAGTGACATAAGTGAGCAAGCAGGGAGGCGGGCAGTCGGTGGACAAAAAGGTAAGGGGGAAAACGAAACCTTGAGGATAGATGAAAGGACTCTTCCCAATCATTTCCTGCATGAGAACTATAGACACAAGGGGAAGTTTGATGGTCGCCACATCATCCCACATGCACGTTTCTTCTGGAAGAAAGGCGATAGGAAAACACATTGAAGTCCAGATAACCAAAATCGATCCAACTGGTGGCGAAGAAGAGATCCATGAGAACTGCCGTAAAGCAACATTTGAAGCGGAAGGAAAATCCAAACTAAGAAAAAGGAATATCGACGAAACTGGGGTGAGAAATGTGCCCATCGGATGCAAATGAGGGCTCCATGCCCGATGTAACCAGAAGCAGCAGCAAGTCCAACTGGCTGCAAATGACAATGGGAAGAATGGATTTCGCAGTGGCAGTATCCAGCTGGATGAGACAAGGTTTTCCTTTCACCCGAAGTTGGATATTGACAAGTCTCAAGGTGCCGCCCAGGATGTCTGTAAGTGATTTCTGTAATAGGACCTGACGTCGCTGGTGAGTTTATCGCAGACAGGCACTGGCAGTGGAGGACATGTAGTGCAATAACGTTTTTTTTGGCTACAATCAAAACAGTTGGCCTCTGACAATGGGCACCAATGCCGGACAACGGGAGGTGGACCCAAGGATGGATGAAGGCTTGGATCCGGAGGGGATGGCACAGATTAGAACGACTCCAGGTGTTTGGCTTCTGCAGGGCGACATGCACTCTATGGAGTCATCCATGGCACCAACTCTGGCCTAATGAGAAGCGGACAAAGTAGGATATCATTGGACTAGAAAGAGCAAAGTTTGAGCAAGGAAGGAAAACCTTGTAGCGTCAGACGCTTCTGTCATCTTTTGGCATGAACAGACTCATCGGCTGCTTGTTCGCAGGAATGAAGGTTGCGCTAAAGCTTTAGCATACAATTGAGAGTTCGCAAGGGATTGATGAAGTTCATCCTTTTCAAATGAGTGGAAAATTGAAGACAAGGTTTGCGGTCGGCATAACCACATGCCTCAACAGCTCCGTGGATGTTGGAAATTAAACGCCACCACCAGATAGTTTTATTCACAAAACACAACTTTTCGACGAAACATACGTCTTCTTCTGGTGTCACTGCAATGACACCTGAAGAAGATGTATGTTGCATCAAAAATATTGTTTTTGTGATTAAAGCAAACTTTTCTGGATGCGGTGTTTTACGGCGTTTAATTGTTAGTTCAATTCCAACCCTTACTAACAAGACCCTGTCAGGACCCACAGGAGTCCTGGCAGCAGAAACAGTGCTGGAAGATGAAGACATTGCATGTAAGCATGAACCAAATGCAGCTGAAGGGCCCCCGTTTGCGGGGCCCTAGCGAGGAACAGGGAATAGAGCATTTGAAATTGTTGAGAGGGTAGGTGGCACCCCACTTGAGGTGGTAGGAACACACTTGGCCTGGTAAATGAAGGTAAAGGGATGGTTGTGAGGGATGGTTGAAAAATGCGGGAGGAATGGGCGGTGTACAAGGAAAGTATGAGGAGGCCAAACGAAAGTCATCGCACGGAACAAGTCAATTGCAACGAAGTTTAAGTTTGGAACATTGGGGTGGTCAGCGTGAAGTGTATGAAGGCTGAAGCAAGGGAGTTCGAATATACTTGTAGCATTGCGAAGACCATGAAGACTCATCAACCTTCACTGAAGAGTGTCATCCAGGAGAGACGAACGAGGGAGACAAGGAATAAAGATTTCCCCCTCCCAGGCAGGAAACTACAAAATCGAAGAAGCGTCGACAAAAGGTCATATACGGCAAAAACGAAGTAAATCCGACCAAAGTTCAAACGCAAGTTGCCCTCATGTGCAAAAATCCAAACCCAAACACCAAAAAGTCCTGTGAAAGCTGGAGTCATATACATGCCTTTAGCGCGAGTTCCAAGCACTGATGAGGATTTTTTTTTTTTTTTGAAAAAGGGATTTATAAATTGTACACTCGGTCGGAAATAGTGAAAAATTCGAAATTTTTTCTCACGAATAGTTTAGGTTTCGAATGTGAAACACTTGTAACTTCAAAACAAGATGTACGTTCAATATTTGTTGCAGTTGTTTATTTCATTCAATTTCAAAATATAATAAATAAGTGACAATCTTGTAAAATTTCTGTTGTAAAATTTTAAAAACAGAATTCAAAATGTTAAAACTTTTATTTTGTTTTAAAAAAAAAAATTCGGAAAAAAAAACGAAAATGGCGAAAGTTATTTTATAATTGTTTAAATTTAATATATATTTGTGTTACACTGTATTTCTTAATTTGACTTTCAAAGTGTTTTGCAGAATTTTAAGTTTTCCAAGAATTATATTGGTCTGACTTAGATAGTTTGTTTTCCATGATTGAACTATCGAGGAAGGGAAATATTTCGAAAAATATGGGGTGTTTCTTTCCATCTATATCATATGGCCTTCCTGTTACAAAATTTTTACAGATGGCTGTGAGAAAAACATCAGAATTTATTTCGTCATTTTGGTAAATTCCATTTTACTTGTTATGCTTTTCAGGTTAATGAAGCTGCAACTACAGGGAATTCTCCTGGTGAACTGTTATCCAGAAGATGCGTGACCCTTCTTAAAATGGCTTTGAAACCTGAAGTTTGGCAAACTGCCGAACTAAGGCTTGCTTGGTTTGATAAATTATTGGTCACTGTGGTAAGTTTTTTTTAGTTAATTTATTAATGTCTATTTGTGCAGTTTTACCTTCGTGGCCCATTTTAATCCTTGTTTAAAAGTCTTTTTCAGAAAATTTTTAATTGGAATCTTTGTTTCATTTATCAATAGGAAACTGCCCAGCCAAATTTTAGTAATATTTGTACTGCCTTGGATTTGTTGGCATTTCTGATTTCTTTTCTTCGTAAAGATTCGATTCTTGCCAACTTTAAACCGCTTCAGAGAGGCATTGCAGCATGTATGACATGTCCAAATTCAAAGGTAGTGAATGACTTGATACGCTTTATCCTCGTTAAGATGAAACTTATGGGACCATCAAAATTTGATCGTTAAAGTCGTAGTTAGTATTATCAAAAATCAGAAAAAAAAGAAGACAATTTCTACAATAAGAAGTAAGAATTAAAATATTAAAAAGGCTCTTGCACAATCTTCTATCACAGAATTATAGTATACCTAAAATATTCCGTTATTGAAGATTGTTTATTGTCTCAAAATTTTCTCAAAAGTTATTAGAATGCTTGGGAGCTGAAATTCTTTCGTTATAACCAGCTGTATAATCAGAGTTTTCTTAAACAAATGTTATTTTTTATTATCAATAATTTGTTTTAAGTGTGTCCATCTTAATGAGGGTCGATTGTATTTTAATCAGAATTTGTTTTCAGAATTTAAAAATCTTAAGTATAGATTTAAAGTTATTTGTATCAAAACTGCTTTTCAACTATAGGTTATTCGGGCTACTCATGTCCTTCTTTCTCGGTTGATGGCTATATTTCCAACGGAGTCGCTCAATTCTAGCGTTTCGTCGAAATATGAGGAACTGGAATGCCTGTATACGTGTGTGGGCAAAGTTGTTTATGAAGGACTGGCAAACTACGAAAAGTAAACTTGGCTCTTCTAATTCATTTTTTAATTTAATGGCTTTTTTGAAATGCTATGTGCTTATTTTAATTGCTAGGAATGTGAATGCTTCACCTTCCAATCTGTTTGGAACTTTAATGATCCTGAAAGCGGCTTGCACGAATAATCTCTGTTTCATCGATCGCCTGATCACTTCTTTCATGAGAGTGCTTCAGCGAATGGCCAAGGAACATCTTAATCCTTCCACCCAAGAAGCTAATCCTGGTACGCTGAATATTTTTACTACCAGTATACTCGGAAATATTATTGGTTCAGTTCTATGAGAATTATCAAAATGTGACCAGTTTACACGAATTGAGCAATGCTATTGTAAAATTATCCGATGAAGTGTTTTTGTAAAACGCTTAGTTTTAAAAACCATAATATCAGTGAAGCACAGTGAAGCTTAGTTACATGTTTAATATTTCAAAGCATGTTGGAGATGCAGTTTCGAGTAATTGTCATTATTATTTTTTCTAGTTGCCACAGAGTTGCTCATTTTAAGCCTGGACTTGGTTAAAAACCGTGTCGGTGTGATGGGGCAAGACATGCGAAAGACATTTATCGGATCAATTCTTGTTGGCCTAATCGAAAAGACTCAAGATGTTAAGGTGATGAAAGCCATCACAAAAATGGTGGAAGAATGGGTGAAACTGAAGAGCGCTGTAGCCATTAATCAGTCGCCTTCACCACGCGAGAAATCCATTTTGCTCGTAAAGATGATGCAGTTTATCGAAAAACGTTTTCCCAACGAACTGGAATTAAATGCTCAGTTTTTGGAATTGGTGAATTATGTATACCGGTAAGTTGTCTTGAAGCTTTTTTATTCGCTGCATTGACCAAAAAAAAAAACCTTTGTTAAACCCTTATTTACTTTTATAAGCCATTTTCAAGTGTCAAACTGAAGATACAAAATACAATAAACATGCAATAACAACAGCAGAGTGGTTTCAAGTTTTTTGATCAATCTTAAAACATTTAGTTTGGTTATGGTATTCATACTGACCATTTGAAGTTGACTATCTTCATAAATTTATTTGTAAATTTTTTATTTTAGCGATGAATCACTTAAGGGCTCAGAACTTGTATCGAAACTAGAACCAGCATTTCTGGCTGGCTTGCGATGTGTCCAGCCTCAGATTCGGGCCAAGTTTTTCGAGGTGTTCGATAACAGCATGAGAAGGCGCTTGCATGAACGGTTGCTGTACATAATTTGCTCGCAGAACTGGGAGGCCATTGGACCGAATTTCTGGATTAAGCAATGCATCGAGTTGCTCATGGCTACAACTGTAAATGGTGAGTGTTCATTAAGAATTTTAAAAAAAAATAATTTATCGTTAATCTTTTTCAGTTTTGTGTTTAGCATTTGCGACACAAAGCAAATTTTAAATACCATCGAATCACATATAAAGATTTGTCTTAATTATTTGTTTTTTTGTAAATGCAGACCTGCATGGCAATTTTGCTAAAAAATGGTTTAAATTGACTATTTATCTAATTCTAACATGAATAAATTTGAAAGCCAGTCGTTGATGGATTAGTGCATGGAGACATGCGGGTGTTGCATGTGCTAAGAACTGGCCTTGCCCCGTGCTGTTACCTCCGCATTAAATTTTCTTAAGTCTTTAAATTTAGGGGCTCGAATCTCAGCAACGTTTGATTTTATCGGAAATAGTCATCTGATCTAATGTTCAGAAAGTGATTTCCTCGCAATTTTTTGAGTGTTTAAAAGTACTTCTCATCGACGTTTTGTCCAATTATAAAATGACATTGAATGTCTAAATATAACACGTTAAACAGCATGTATTTTTCATTAGAAACGTGGTTGCATTCTCACATTGCATTCAGTAGATGCAGGTTCCTGGTTCGGCTATTCTGATTGTATTTTTTTATGGTTATCCCGTGATCCCCCAGGTGAATTGTGGCATAGTTCCTATAATATTAATTCGACAGAGTACCACCAGACCTTAAAAACCTGGAGAAGTCAGGGAAGAATGGTTTATTTTGAAAAAGTCAGGGAAATTCAACATAGTCATGTTGTTGCATTCCATAATTATTGCTTCTTCATGGTTATCTAAGGACCCATTTTGCGAGTACAAATTTGCAAAATTCTCGACGTTTTTCAAGGACAAATTTTCAAAATTTTCCACGTTTTCCGAGTACAAATTTTAAAAGAATTTACACGTTTCCCGAGGACAAAATTTCGAAAATTCTGACGTTTTCCGAGTACATGTTTTTCCGATTCTTAGTTTCTAATACAGACCATGCTATAAGATGCAATTTCGAATGTGTGTGTTGGGCATTTTTTATTATTTAGTATTGAAATGGTTAAATGTTTATTTTTTATTTTATTGATAGGGTTATCCATTCAAAGCTCTACTTCGTCTATAATTTTGCCATCGATCACTTCAGTTATTGGGTTAGCAGACAGCAACGATCGTGCAAATTTTGCTATGGCTGCTGATGTTAAGGAGGAACCTATGGACGTAGAATCAGTGGAATCTAACAAGGAGGAGGTGCGTGTATTATTCTGACAGACATTGTGTGAAATAATAATAAATGAAGTATTAATAAGAACAGTACAGTCTCTTTAAACAACCTGGAGAACATGAAAAAGTCGGGGAACTTGAAAATGTCTGTAAAAGCCAGGGAAGAATGACTTAAATTCCACGTGTTAGCTCAGGGCCCATTTCAACAATTTTTTAAAAAAAAAAATTAGTAGAAATTTGCAAAATTTAAAATTTACATTCTTATGTTGAATTAAGATGCATCGATGCTTAATTAGGCAAAGCTTTATCGCGAAGATAGATAAATGTCACGAAATCCTCGAATAACAACACCTAAAATTTGACGAGCTACTTGTTAGTCAATAAGTTGTACTCTTTGTATTAGTTTTTCACAATTAAAGATCATTGTTGAAATTCTCTATTTAATGTATAAAGGCAACAGTTTAGCATTCTTACCTAAGATTGTTCCATCTTTCAGGATGATCTGGATATGGAGTTATCCAGCGTTCCAGCGGATGAAGTTGCACCTCTGAAGGATTCTACAAACGCTCAAAGAGAACCTTCTAGTCCCAAACAGAATCTGCATTTGCTTTTGACCCGCCAGGCTAAATTTCTGGAAACAATCAGAGAAGTGAACACAGTCTCCTTGCTGAATTCCATGGTTCAACTATGTCACATGGATACGAAATTGGCTGAAAAAGTCTGGATGGATTTTTTCCCACGTTGCTGGAGAATTTTGTCGGAACGTCAGCAGCAAAATCTAGCTGCTGAAATGACTCCATTCCTATGCAGCGGCAGCCATGTTATACAAAAAGACTGTCATCCAAGTGCAATCAATACGTTCATGGAGGCGCTGGCCCTTTGTGATCCTCCGTTTGTCTTCAAACCAGCTGTTCTTCGGGTATGTGAACATTTTGATACAATAGGGAGGTTATCAACCTATAGGCCATGAAAGTGTCACAGCGGCTTGTTAGGGGGTCACTCATTCATATACATGTACATGGTAAAAGTAAAGGCGTCTTTGGTAAACTTACTTTTAATGTTAAGCGCTTGGCCTTCAGTCGTGTAAAGTCAGCCAAGCTGGATAACGCTCAGCTAATGTGCTTTCCAATTCCAAAGTTATTAATAAATCCAAAAACGTGTGAATTTTCTAATTTTTAGCGGGGGGTTTTTTCAAAAAAAAATTTGAAAATGTGGAGCATGATTCAAAATTTTGCACGTTTATCCTAAATTTCTATCATTCTTCAACATTGTTTCGGGTGATCCCGAGTTATAATGGGAATTGGCCTCTGATAGCACCGCAAAGGTCGACCCTCATCGCAACTGGTTATAAAGTTAATTAAATATCATGGGGAAATTTAATAAAATGCGAATATTTAATTTGCTGTGCGTTTTAAGGTTATTTAAACTGGTTGTTCATGAAAAAAATGATTCGTTTTTGTTAGAAATTCACTTTTTAGTTACAGTCCAGAGATGGGCATTTATTAGTCGATTGATCAATCTAGACTAACGACTAATTATCCATGTATTAATCATGACAAACGTCTAATTTGGTTAGTTGTTAATCATGGCTCTTCCGATTTATTACTTGTTATCTAGACTTAATATTTTTGTTAGTCATTAGTCATATATGCGTTAAGAATAACTGTACAACTTCGTATCTACATGTATGTATGTACCTGGGAAACTATCTAAGCAATGTATGACAAATTTTCGCAGTTTGGCAATTGTCGAAAAAATAACAAAATTCTCGAGAAATTCCCCAAATCTAAGAAAAATTCGCCAAAAAGCAAAAAACATTTTCAAAGAAAACTCGCAGAACTGTCAAAAAAATTCGCAAAATTGTTAAAGTTAGCCATATTGTCGAACAAATCTGCAAAACTGTCGAAAATTAGAAAAAATAGCCTTGTTTCGAAGCTATTTTGTTATCCGTTTTTAGTCATGATGGAAAATTTTGTTCGGCTATTGCATCTACTTTTATTCTGATCCAGCGACTAATACAACGATATGATTGTTGATTAACTACTAGATTAATTATTTTATGTTATAGATGACTATTTTAATCGTCAACTGCAGCCATGATTGAAAATCTATTCGACTAATTCTCAACACTATTACAGATCCTAGAAATTTTTTTCCCATTATATTGTTATTGGTCATGGCCTGCACTTTCATGGTTTATTAGTGTTTTAGTGAAGTTAGAATAGTTTTTCTTTTACAACCGTGTTTTTATTTTCAGCATGATGGTTCAACCGTATGGCTTCATCAGGTGCTGAATGAAAAATATTAAAATTTTAACATGTTTCTAAATACACTCGAGTGCAAAAAAATCGACTCACCTGCAGAAATTTAGTAAAACAGTGTTTTCTCAAAAACCAAAAGTCCAATTTAAAATCGGAAAAATGTGTTTTGTAGACAAGTTATTCCTCTTTATAATTCGCCTAGGGTAAAAAGAATTTCTGCTGAATAACTCCGGAGAATAGCCTTCAACTGCAATGCTTTATAAACCTAAGATAATTTAATTGCAAATCATAAGTGTTTTGAAGACATTATTCAAAACATTTTAAAAAAAATTATTAATTTTAGAACATTGTATTCTCTCCTCGTGCATGTACAACAGCTTGCATACGTTACGGTATCGAAGAAATAAGGCTAGTGATGGTCTCTTAAGGGATGGTGTTCCACACCTTCTCGACTGCAATCATAAGCTCTGGTATGCTTACGGGTGGAGGATTTCTGGCTCTAACCTGTCTCTAGAGCACATCCCACATGTGCTCAATTATGTTTAAGTTGGGGCTGCATGATGGCCATGCCATAACTGGAATAGCAACCTCTGCAAGGTACTCCTGTACAATTTCTGCAGAGTGTGGCCTTGCATTATCATGCATAAAAAGAAAGTTGTCTCCAACAAATCCATCATATGGCACAACATTATCTTCACATGTCTTTATGTGAAGTAATCTGAGGCCTCATTAACCTGCAACAGGTCCAAGACTGTCTGCAGCTCATCGTCAAGCATGCCTTCCGTTCGCACAACAGCATCTGAACTGGACACTGCAGCAAAAGGGGTCTGTTCTGTTCTCTGATGAGAGCAGAATTTCTCTACACTAATGATAGACAGGCACGAGTGTATAGTCAACCTGGAGAGCGTTTTGTCCAGTGCTGCATTTCAGAATCTGTCAGCTATTGTGGTGTTTCATGCATGATCTGGGGAGCCATTTCACTGGAAGCAAGAACTTAAGTTGTTTTTATCAATAGGGCGGTCCAAGGGCACAAAGGAAGGGGTTTGACCACAGTTTCGTATACTGATGAGATTCTGGCAGACCATGTTGTGCCATATGCCAGATTTGTTGGAGAAAACTTTATTTTTATGCATGATAATGCAAGGCCACACTCTGCAGAAATTGTATAGGAGTACCTTGCAGAGGTTGCTACTCCAGTTAAGGCATGACCATCATAAAGCCCCAACTTAAACCCAATTAAGCACATGTTGAATGTGCTATAGACACATGTTAGAGCCAGAAATCCTTCACCCGTAAGCATACCAGAGCTGATGATTGCAGTCGAGGAGGCGTGGAACACTATCCCTTAAGACACCATCAGTAACCTTATTTCTTTGGTGCCCAACAGTATTCAAGCTATTGTACATGCACAAGGAGGGATCACAATGTTCTAAAAATAATGATTTATTTTAACTCTTTCATGCCCACCGGTACTTTAAAGTACCAACTATTCATAATTATATTGCCCCTTAGAATATGACTTTTGGCTGCCTTGCAATGCTTTAGTGTATAGCGGAATAGCCCCTCTTTAAAATGCATGCTTAAAGTGCACCCTACTGGCATTTTTCAGGGCATTATAGCATTATAGCATTATAGGACCTCTATAGGCTTAAAAACAAAGTTATTTTTAATGAATTTTTAATACTTTAGTAATTTTTTTGCATGAATCTAATAAATTACATCCTGTAGATTAGAAAAAACGCATATTTCTCATGAATAGCGGATGTAGGTGCTGCCCTCTATCCAACATGTTTTAAGTAAAACCAAATAAGGGCTAACCTCGCAACTGCTTACGCCACCACCCTCATTGTATCTAAACAATCTAACCAATCTAACACCCCCTTTTGTTGGGGGTGTTAGATTGGCCTTTAGGCTTCTTTATTCCTTTATATTTGTTTTTAATATAATTATTTTACCTTATTTTACCTTTTTAAATTTGTGTTTCTTTATTATAATTTAACAGACCTTACATGTGTCTCTCTTTTAGTTTTTTATGATATTTTAGATTCATCCAGTGGACCTAATGTCTTTGGGGCCTCATGGTCCTTCTCACCCTGCCCCTTCCTCCTCTAAGAGGAGGTTCGTAAAGGCAGCTGATTTTTCTGAATTCCAGCTGTTCCTGGAATGGAAACACCTGCAGGCCACAAAAAGCCCGTCTTCCTTAGCAATTCCGCGTAGAATTGCTTCTGGCTATTCATTCTTGCCTGGGCTTGTCCTTGGGACTCCGCAGGCTGATTGAAAGTTCCAGTGAGGGAACACCGGCAAGAGATCGTAGCAGAAGCAGGTTTGCTTCTCCAGAGATGTTTGCTTCTGATGGCTTTGGGGACACCGAGTTGTCCCTGCACGCCCCTTCGGATACGGAGGTTTCTATCCGTGTGGACGCTCCCAAGGCAGATTATAAAGGTTTGGACAACTGCCTCTAGAATTTTGTCAAAATCATCCCCAAGGACCCCAATGAGGGTAAGGTCTTGGCCACTGACCTCATCTGGGAGGCCGCTGCCGTCATGCGGAAAAAGGCTCCATGGACCCAGCCACAAGTGACCAAGTCGGGGATATGCCAGTACTTCTTTGCTTCGGAGAAAGGCCAACATGCTTTCGTAACTCCAGCGCTTCCTGTTTGCTTAAGTAAGTGTCTACCGAAACACTTGTTGTCTACTGACTGCTACTTGGAAAAGTCCTCCCAAAATGATCTGCTGGTCTCCCAGGTTTGCTTAAACCTACATTTCGAAGCTGCCTGCTGCAAGGCTGATGGCCTTTCCTCCTTCTCCATGGATGTCGAGAAGTTCCTGAACCTCACCCATTGGTTGGCTAAGCTGTCCATGTCCACTGCGCAGTGGACCAATACCCTACGCCACTCATTGTTGCT
>JAQGBX010007239.1:0-11632 GCA_034698745.1 Megaphyllum sjaelandicum | reverse complement strand
TTTTTGTCGTTCATTCACGAACGACCCAACACTAGTTGTGACGAAAAGTTAAACCAAAATAGTGCACCAGGGGTATATTATTTGGCACTGAATGCCAAATAGTACACCCTGGGCGCACTATTTGGGGGGGGGGTGTTATATATTAGGCACCGTACGGTAGTCTAACACACATATGATAAGTAGCAACTTTTTGAGGACTTCCACGAGGATGTCTTGCAGGCCACCGAAGTGCATTTTGATGGAAGACATCAAGCATCGTGGACAACATCCTGTAAGACGAAGAAGTGCTAACATCCCATTTAGATTAGGAAGGTGGACGTAGGGCCAGATAAAAGCTGCGAGTTTAGTTAGCCATGTCCATAGTCGGTGTTGGCTGCTGTTAAGTGCCAAGCGATGTCCACATCATTTCTGTCATTTTCATTGTTATTTTATGATCCAAAATGGACCATCATGGGTGGAGCGCTGCTTGAAATCGGAGCTATAAATCTGGGATTTCCATCAGTCTTTTCCCTCAGTTGATGCAAGAGGTAATTGCGCCACGTCCATATAATATGAAAATTAAAATATGGCTGGCATATCATAGGCCACGCGTGATATAACAGTAAATAGTAATGTTGTTAATAAAGAAAATTCTGGCCCCTGTGTACATTGGCCCGGGGCAGTTAATCTCAAATAAAATGTTGAAATTTCGTATGTAAGAGCATAAATGTTGTATGGCAAGACCCATTTTTCCATACTTGACTTTTTATGATTATGGACCTTTCACTATAACATCTCTCAGGAAAATGTACATTTTATCACGTGGTGCATGGTGGACTTATTGGAGTTTGATAAAATGTCGCAATTCCCCTCTAGGGGAAAAACTTAGACAAAAAAACTTAGGAGGAACTCGACAAAGATGGTGGGCGAAAAACCTTGTTGAAAATCTTTGATAATCAGGTTACCTTAGGGGCCAATTTAAAAAGGATGTCCGCAAAATTTTCCCGAAATTAGACTCCCCCCCCCCTTCCCCTACGCCCTATCCACATTGTGCCCGGTAATAACTTAAGGACCTTCCTCCTCCCTTTCGGACGTTCGAAACTTTAAAAAGAATTGCATTCTGAAATTTTTTGAAAGTTTTGCGAATGTGTACTCGGAAAACGTAAATGTTCTTAGTTTGAAAAAGTTGAGAATTTTGCCAATTTGTCCTCAGAATCTGTTGGGAAATTCGCAAAAATTCTCCTTGGAAACTGTCGAAAATTTTACAAATCTGTACTTCGAAAGCAGTTGAAAATGTTGAAGATTTATCCATTGGAAAACGGGGAAAATGTTGCAAATTTTCACTGGGGGAAACTTGAAATTTTTTTGCAAATTTGTCTTCGAAAAAACGTGGAAAAATTTGGTAAAGATGACCTCGGAAAAGGTTGAAAATTTTGGTAAAGATGACTTCGGAAAAAGTTGAAAATTTCGGTAAAGATGACCTCGGAAAAGGTTGAAAATTTTGGTAAAGATGACCTCGGAAAAGGTTGAAAATTTTGGTAAAGATGATCTCGTAAAAGGTTGAAAATTTTGATAAAGATGAACTCGGAAAAGGTTGAAAATTTTGATAAAGATGAACTCGGAAAAGGTTGAAAATTTTGATAAAGATGACCTCGGAAATGGTTGAAAATTTTGGTAAAGATGACCTCGGAAAAGGTTGAAAATTTTGGTAAAGATGACCTCGGAAAAGGTTGAAAAATTTGGTAAAGATGACCTTGGAAAATGTAGAAAATTTTGGTAAAGATGACCTCGGAAAATGTAGAAAATTTTGGTAAAGATGATCTCGGAAAATGTTGAAAATTTTGGTAAAGATGACCTCGGAAAAGGTTAAATATTTTGCGAGTTTATGCTCAAGATAACTGCAAATTTTGCGAGTTTTCACTGGGAAAATTTCAATGTTTGTGAATTGACTCGAGCTTTTTTCTTGAATTTTTCAAAGAAAATGCCTTTAGTCGATACCTTTTAATAATTTAATAAAATTCTGGCTATTTTTGAATAATTTTTGTCAAATGACAAATTACGTTATATCGTATTTCTTATTGTACAGGGTGTCCTCGAAATTATTTCTGCCCAAAAATTACCGGATTAATGGACTCTGATTTGAAATGGGGGAAAAAGCGTGAACAACGGCCATTGGGTTAAAACGCTAGGGGTGTGAACAAAAAAGGGGCCTAGGGAAGAGGGGGCAAAGCCTAGAAAATGGTTAAAATACAACGGGGGTTGGCTGATGAAAAGATTTACATGCGCAAAAACTACGTTTCGTAGTGTAAAGTTGTCATGGAAACTCGTACGCGAGCATTGAAATTCAAATTTACCATTACACGTAAAATCAGTCCGACACATAAAAAAAATAATAAAAAATTGGCATGAAACGAAAAACGTTTTCAATAATAGTAAGAGTAATAATGTCCATCCCCTGTAGCATGAAATCAAAACAAAAATGGTCATTGGCTATGGCAGCGGTGGTCTGATGACAACCCTGAACGGGTATTATATAATTTATCAATTTTAGACTAGGTATGAAGTTAAGGCAACAAAATTTTCTTTTTTTTTATTTTAAAAAAATCGATAAGTTGGCTCAGCTTTCTCGTGTGTATCCACCATGTTGGTCTGGCCGTTGGACGAGGAGGGTCACAAACCATTATTGTAAAAGCAACCTACAACATACCGATCGATATTTCGCTTGAAGAATGAAATTATACAAAAAAGCCTTTTTAAGCTGACCTGCTTTTACGTCAGAAAAAAAGTCGAATTTTGCATGGGTTCCAGGGCTTTTTTCATAATATGTTTAATGATTAATTCGGTGCGATGTATACGCATGAAGTCCTGATGAAATCCATAGCAATTTCTTTATTAGATAAATGCGCTAATGATTTGAATAAAAAAGTCAAAAACTGCTAATTTAATGTGTAACTTATAAAAATTCTTGTATTATTCTAACAGGTTCTTTGAACTTTAGAACAATGTGTGATATTGATGCACTGTAAAAACAACAAAGTCGTATTTCAAGACGCATTTTCCATCTTAAAACTCCTGGAAAAAAATATAAATTTAATAAGACATTATTTGCCTGATATTGCTGGAGCAGCCATTTTCAGACATGAAATGTATCTTAATAAATAAAGTATGGTGTTAATCACATCATAAATAAGGTATAATCCATTTTTGAAAAATGTGCAGTTGAGCTTTTCAAACTGTTTTTTTCTTCTATTTAAAATTAAGAATTCAATGTAGAAATTTTTAGGTAGAAATTCTGGATAGCACAGTGTCCCCATGAATGATAAGTTGCTGTATCAAATCCAGGTATACAAGTTCAGAGAAAAATTTAGAAATTGAGACTACAGTGTATATTCAGATTCGATTTGATAATTAAAAGTCTACAGGCTATTAATTTACTTGATATTTTTTTTATCTAATGCATTTTCAATGATTTGGGCAATGCATTTTTAAATGTTTTTGAAATCAGAAAAAACAAGACACTTTATGTGACTTATTTAGCTTTAGACACCAAAAAAAGACCTGCCTTATTTTTGTCTACAACGAAAAAACTGATAAAGTGTCTTAAATTAATACATACATTTTTTACAGTGTGTTGTAACGGTTCACAAATGATGATTAAGCGTCCATTGGCAACATTTTGACAATTTTCTCAAATTCAGTTGCTCAAATTACTTTTAATTGTGGACGAATCCATGCAAGTTTAAAGACATTTTTGGTCGAAATTGAGTTTTTATAATTTCTTCTAATTACGCAATGTCATTAATACTGAGAGATGTTTTTTTAATTTTTTAGCTTATACATTTATGTCCAAACGTTTCACGTTAACTTCTGGATCATCGAGTCCGTACGTAATATTATTTTTAAGTTATTCAGACACAGTTACAGAATTTTAGTAAGAATTCCGATGAAGTGTTTTTTTAATTTCTGGAAACCCCACCAGGGTTCCCCCAGAAATCTCATTTTCAACTTTCCTGACATTCGACTGTCCGTTTTCCTGGTACCATAGATGCTTAAATGTTAAAAAGTTGTTCTCGGAAAAAGTGGGAAATTTTTCAGTTTTGAACACGGAAAACGTGAAAAATTTTGCATGTTTGTACTCGAGGAAAACGTGGAAAATTGTGTAAATTTCTTCAAGGAAAACGTGGAATATTTTTCAAATTTTAACTCGGAAAATGGGCCATGAGCTAACCTCGTAGAAGTATTAATTTTGGATCGCAATAACTTTTAAAAGTAAACCATTCTTCCCTGACTTTTCCAGGTCATTTTTAATTTCCCTGACTTTTCCAGGTTACTCAAGTGTGGGGGAACTCTGCCCACCTGTATAAAATGCCTCATTCACGTTTTCGGAGCATTAAATGTCTTTATTTGGTGCGTTTTAGCCAAGTATTTCTATTCGTACAAATGTCAAGGGCTACGAGATATAAAAGGACATCTATGTCAGAATCTGGTATCCACGTTTAGATTGGTGATTACTGTATGAAAAATGGTTCCAATTTTGTGTCACACGTACATGTAGGTTGTGTATATGTGTGTGCTGGGGATACATCTATATATCGTAAACGCCCATCTATAGTAATGAGCTAAAGTACGTTGGCAAGTACAGTATTGGACTACTGTAGAATTCGCATTGGCCCTAATGGCTTTTTTTGATGTGTAAAAACTGAGAACTTTGTACTGTATTTTGTATGATCCTCAAACAGAAAAGGAAGAGTGCTAGAAAAAGGAAGTAAAAAAAAACCTTTGGCAAATGAAGACGTATTGAAAAGTTCTTCATATTTCTTTGCCTCGTTATTTCTTGATCGAGCTTTTCTCGAAGACAGATGAGAGAAAGTGTGGTCAAATTGACCCGAGTAAATTATTAAAAATGATAAATTCCTCCTCCAGAGTTTGGACAATGTAAGTTTCCCCAAATGCATTTTTCTACAATGTAATATCATGATGGCGTGGACATCGATCGATGACCAGCTATTTGCACTATTGCTTTTTTATGTTTTTTCTTGCCCATCCGCGACGCCATGTTCTTATTAATCCAATTTCTGTCTTGTTTGTTTAAGCTTTTTATTGACCACACCAGATTAGTTTCGTAGAAAAATTAGACATCTTAAGTTAGGTGATATACGTTGACAACCATAAACATTAAGATTGAAATTAATAATTTCCCCCCCTTAGCTTAATTAGTGTTGATGATGACATAAAATTATAATGATGGTGAACATCCCTAACTGCAGAGAAACCGGTTTAGAGTGACCACCAAAAAGTGCTATGTTTGTCACTGTACATAGGTGGTCACTATACAAAGAATGCGTGAATTACATTAAAATAATGTACATTTAGACTGTAATACAAAGAATAAAAAACCACAAAACCAAAAAAGTAAAGAATCATCATGTCCAAGGGTTAAAGAAGATGTAACGTGACTCATCCGTTATCTGGTCACTTTCCAATTCAATTCAATTCAATTCAACTCAGTACTCTACAGTCAGCACTTTTTAACGTACATTCTCAATGTAAAAATTACAAAAAAGACAACAAACACTGGTCACTGTACACAATATACAGGTGGTCACTGATCACTATACAGAGAATTTTTATGCAGGAAATGCAAACTAGAAAAAACAATTCACTAAAAAGTGGTCAATATAAACAGGTGGTCACCATTCAAAGGTGGTCACTTTTCCGGGTTTCACTGTAATTAAGAAATACATTAGGAACTACATTTATAAAAATTCTCCGTACAGTGACCACCTGTCTATTCTACGTCAATTTAACAAAATATTTCCAATTTTAATTTTGGAAAATGTCAATTTTTTCACCTTGTGCATTGGTCAGGGAAACGTTTTTAAAACTTGGAAAAGTCAGGGAAGTTGAAAATGAAATTTCTGAGGGAACATTGACGCTTCCAAAAACTTTCAAATGCAATTATGACATACACGCATACAAAGATTTTTTCATATTTCTTTTTTTTTTGTGATTTCGGAAATCTTTAAAATAGCAAATTTAAGATTGATCCCAACTTTAATCTCTGGATAAAGTTAACGATGGCTCACGCAACGGCCATTAACAACATCGATATTTTGCCAAAAAAAAAAAGGGGTGAGATACAGTGAAACCTGGAAAAGTAGCTACCTTTGAATGGTGACCACCTGTTTATGTTGACCACTTTTTAGTGTATTGTTTTTTCTAGTATGCATTTCCTGCATAAAAATTCTTTGTATAGTGACCAGTGACCACCTGTCTACTACTGACGGTGACCAGTGTGTGTGTGTTACCAGATAACAGATGAGTCAACTGACACACTGCTTTGACCCCTATTTATAGTAGTTCTCAAATAATTCAGCCAATGTGTCTTGCCACCTGTGTACAGTGACCAACATAGGAAGTAGCTAAGCTGGAATTTTAGAGAAATTCAGGCATTCTTTGTATAGTGACTACCTGTGTACAATGACCAGAATAGTATATATTTTGGTGGTCACTTAACAGTTTTCACTGTGTTTTTAACCTATAAACAAGTAACAATCATGTTACTTACTTCCTGCAGAAGAAGAGATTCGAAGATATTTCCCAAACCGCCATCTTGGCTACGTCATCACAACTCGATCAACTGCAATCAGTATCATCTATCGCCCGAAAACAAACTATCCCCATAGTTTTCCTATTTTCTCCCACGACACACATCTGCCATTATTGACATTTTTTTTTACATTTTAAGGCACCTTTTTTAACAAAATAGACTTTTCCGAAAATACGATAGAAAAATCGTCTCACCCAGACTACTTGCCCTCTCGTCCTCCTAGGCTTACCCAGAGCTCGATTTTTTTCTCTTCCCCCCACCCCCCTCACCAGGGTAGCTCTACCTTAAACCTTACCCCACGTCACCCTGAGGTAGTGACCCCTCACGGTTAGGCCAGGGCACTCCCCAGCCCCAGCAAACCCATAGATCCCTCCCCCCTCCCCCCCCCCTTCCCCTGTCCCCAGAATTTCATTTTCACGGTAAATGACACGTCAAAATGGGGGTATGGAAAAAAGAAAAAATAATAGATCTTTCAGGAGTTTGTGGGAGGCTTTTTTTTTATTGGTCCATCTAATATGCTGTAAAAACAAGCTTTGAAAATGAGCTTTGCATCGTTAATGCCCCGATATGTCACCCAGGGGAATTTCATCCACGGGATTAGCCAGTTTAATAACCCGCTCCTGATTAGTCCCGAAAACCCCGAAAACCCAGACGAATTTACGGGAACAATGCCCGGGTTTACGATATACACCTAGATTATTATAATTTGGGTGAAAAAAAACTGGTCGGATCCATCTTAATTTCACGGCTTTATGCATGGTGGGAGAATTCGGGAAATTACCCGAGGACCAATCGGAGATGATATGCTGAATTAAAAAGAGCCATTGATGGACATCGAACATCAAAATGACATCAATGATTAAAATTTGCGGAGACTGAAATATTCAGCGAGGAATAACGTATAATGCGATCTGGTATAACTTACAATTACAACCTGTTAAAAGTGACCGCTGAAATATTCAGCATGGAAGATGGAAAACGTATATTTTATCAAGTTTTGAAAAAAAAAATACTAAACTTTCAATAGCAAAATTTTACTTATCAATTTTATATACAATAAAAGCTGTTAAGAGTGACCACCAAAAAAAAAATGCTACGTTGGTCACTGTACACAGGTGATCAATATACAAAGAATGCCTGAATTAAATTAAAATAATGAACGTGTACACTACACTTGGACATGTAGACTTTAATACACGTAGTAAAAAACTACAAAACCAAAAAAGTACAGAATCATCATGTCTAAGGGTTAAAGCAAGATGTAACGTGACTCATCCGGTTATCTGGTCACTTTTTAAGGTACATTAGCAATGTAAAATTTGAAAACAAAAGCCAACATACACTGGTCACTGTACACGATAGACTGGTGGACACCAGCCACAATACAGAGAATTTTTATAAAGAAAATGTTCACTAGAAAAACAATACACTAAAAAAGTGGTCAACATAAACAGGTGGTCACCATTCAAAGGTGGTCACTTTTCCTGGTTTTACTGTACTTTCTAAATATGTAAGCGGTTGTATATTGCACACGCGTTTTAGTTGTAATTCTTGGTTTCTCGGTTTGTTTCTTGGCTTGAAATTTAAACATATACAGTAAAACCTGTTAAGAATGACCACCAAAAAAGATGCCATGTTGGTCACTGTACACAGGTAGTCACTATATAAAGATTGCCTGAATTAAATTAAAATGAACATGTACATTGTACTCGAACATGTACATAATCATCATGTCCTTGTGCATTACATACAGTATATTTATTGCCTCATTACATATTTGGAGTAACATGATTGGCTGAATTATTTGAAAACCACTGGGGTTTAAAAAGCAGGATGCTAGGTGACCCTTCCGTGATCTGGTCACTTTATAAGGTGCATTGCTAATGTAAAAATTGCAAAAAAAGACAACACACACTGGTCACTGTACAAAATAGGCAGGTGGTCACTACCCGAAGAATTTTTATGAAGGAAATGCACACTATAAAAACCAATACACTAAAAAGTGGTCGACATACACAGGTGGTCAATTTTCCAGGTTGTCCTTTACAGGACGTCCTTTATGGATGATCCCTTATAAGTTGAGATCATTCCTGTACAACTTTAGTAAGCTTTATGTGTAAGGTCGGAATTAATGATTTAATAGAAACATCAGGTGTGCCACATCATACGAAGGTCAAAGTTGATAAGTTTCCAAGAAAAAAAATAAGATGTTCGTGCCCGATAAAAAAAATTGTCCGGAGAAACGA
The DNA here is from genome assembly GCA_034698745.1 of Megaphyllum sjaelandicum. Taxonomy (NCBI): domain Eukaryota; kingdom Metazoa; phylum Arthropoda; class Diplopoda; order Julida; family Julidae; genus Megaphyllum; species Megaphyllum sjaelandicum. The sequence goes on along the minus strand of JAQGBX010007239.1, from coordinate 2,797 downwards.
TACACGAAATGACCTCGAATGAACTGGGCATGGCTTCAGTCACAAAGGCGACCTTTGACCTTTTCCAGGTATAAATATCGATATCCATCCATGATTCCTCCATTGTTTATATAAACTAGAATCTGAAATAAGGTATCCAATGTCATTTGATTTAATGTATTTGGTTGTTTTTTTGGATACGATTTTCTGAGAAAATGGAGGACGAATTTAAGCTACTTGTTTCTTATGAAAAAAAAAACATGTCAATGCTCGAAAATAAAATGCATACACGAATAACTTAACTGCGCATGCGTATTCATCATCAAATCAAAAGGCATTAGGAAAGTACTTTAATGTTCAGTAAAACCTGTTAAGAGTGACCACCAAAAAAACATGCTATGTTAGCCACTGTACACAGGTGGTCACTATACAAAGAATGCCTGATATTAATTAAAATAATGAACATGTACACTGCATTTATACATGTAGTAAAAAACCACAAAACCAAAAAAGTACAGGATCATCATGTCCAAAGGTTAAAGCAAGATGTAACGTGACTCATCTGTTATTTGGTCACTTTTTAAGGTACTTTGGCAATCTACAGCGTACATTTCCTTTATAAAATTCTCCGTATAGTGTCCAGTGACCACCTGTCTGTTGTGTACAGTGACCGGTGTGTGTTGTCTTTTTTTTTGCTATTTTTACATTGCCAATGTACCTTAAAAAGTGACCAGATAACGGATAAGTCACGTTACATCTTGCTTTAGCCCTTGGACATGATGATTCTGTATTTTTTTGGTTTTGTGGGTTTTTACTACATGTTTTACAGTCTACATGTACAGGTACAGTGTATGTACACTGTATAGTATTCTTCGTGTAGTGACAACCTGTGTACAGTGACCAACATTGCATTTTTTTGTGGTCACTCTTATCAGGTTTTACTGTAGTACTAAATTACTAAATTGCGATGTTAATATTTAAATTTGGCAGCCAGAAAATCCGACTTTAGCAGCTAAGAACATCCTAGATTTCCTCTTTGAAATGCATGTACATTGAAACCTGGAAAAGTGACCACCTGTTTATGCTGACCACTTTTTAGTGTATTGTTTTTTCTAGTATACGTTTCCTGCATAAAAAATCTCTGTATAGTGACCAGTGACCACCTGTCTATCCTCATTTTTGCAATTTTTACATTGTCAGTGTACCTTATAAAGTGACCAGATAACGGATGAGTCACACTACATCTTACTTTAACCCATGGACATGATGATTCTGTACTTTTTTTGGTTTTGTGGTTTTTTACTACATGTATTACAGTCTACATGTACAAGTACAGCGTACATGTTCATTTTAATTTAATTCAGGCATTCTTTGTGTAGTGACAACCTGTGTACAGTGACCAACATTGCATTTTTTTGTGGTCACTCTTATCAAGTTTTACTGTAGTACTAAATTACTAAATTGCGATGTTAATATTTAAATTTAGCAGCCAGAAAATCCGACTTTAGCAGCTAAGAACATCCTAGATTCCCATTTTGAAATATTGCTAAGAATACTTGAGCTGAACTGCAGGAGGAGTTGTAAGCATTTTCAAGTACAGAGTGAAGTTTTATTCATATTTCTTGCATTTCTTGCCAAGATATACTGAATACTCGGTGATATACTGTTCGTGAATGTGGCAAGAGGACATTTGTTGGAGGACGAAAGAGGGAGCTGCCATCAGTCTGCTTTGATTTATAAGACAGTTTCATCTTTGTCCGATTAAAATCTCGGGACTCTGAATAATCACGATCAACTATACACCCTCGCAACGACGGAACAATTGAACTTAATGGAATTAAAGGTCACACTGTCAAAGGTTGCATGATGACAATGTTCGACGAAACACAAGAAATGGGCGGCCATGTTGTCATTAATTATAATGACAAAATAAAGAGATACAAAGTTGATTAATGATTTTCAACTTTGTAGGTTAATGTCTATGAGCTCGTATACTAAAGAATTAAACATACAGCTACAATATTGAAAAAACAAAATCACAATATGAAACAATAATAAAATGCCCATATGGAAAATAATATGCAATTAATATATTATAAATATACCGATATATATATGTAATATATACAACATATATTTGTACAACATATATACGTGCAATATACGGAAAATATATACACATATATGTAATTGGGCAATTTCAGTATGTTTCTTAAATACAACAAATTTTTATTTGGGTGAAGATGCATCATGTAAATTACATGATGGTTAAGTGTGATTTATTTAAATAAAGTTTATTGACTCGTGTAACAATCCGTTTGAAAGAAAATTTAACAGGTTTCCCCAGAAATTTTACTTTCAACTTCCCTGACTTTTCCAGGTTTTAAAAAAATTTCCCTGACCTATGACAACGTGAAAAATTGGCTTTGTCCAAAATTGACACTGGAATATAAACATTTTTTTAAAATTTACTAACGACAATTTTTAAAAATTAACATAGAAATTTGTTTAAAAATTTAGAAAAACTTCATTGAATTTTTTTTAAATTGGGAAAATTTTTTATACTCGGAAATTAATTGTTGAAAATTTGTGCTCGGAAAAAGTGGGAAATTTTGCAATTTTGTCCTCGGAAAATGTGGAAAAATTTGTACTCGGAAAACCTTGAGAATTTTGATAATTTATACACGGAAAACGTGAACAATTTTGATAATTTGTACTCGGAAAACGTGGACAATTTTTCAAATTTGTACTCGGAAAACGTGGACAATTTTGCTAATTTGTACTCGGAAAACGTGGACAATTTTGCTAATTTGTACTC
>JAQGBX010007238.1:0-11632 GCA_034698745.1 Megaphyllum sjaelandicum | reverse complement strand
AACACCTAGAAGCACCGCGCGCAGTGTTTCAGCACCCTGTAATTGACTGCGCGCACCTCACGTGGCTGCTATCAACCAAAAATTATCTTGCATGCACATAAACAACACTTTTTACTAATTTTTACTGAATTAACATGAAATTTGAACCTTAAATTAACGTTAAAATAACAATATTTACTGGTTTTCGGCAAAATTTTAAAAGATATGAGGTAATCTATCCAAATTAACGTTAAAATAATTTTTACTGATTCACCGTATGGTGAATCAGTTTCACGTGACTTGAAAATATTTAGGAAATTTGAAACAAGTATACAATTTTTAATGTTTTTAATGTTGAATTTTTTGCCAGTCCATTGATTCTGAACCCTGCCCATGTCTAATTAGCTTTTGTTTTTACGCGGATATGTGGAAAATCTAGACATTCAAATGTACATGTACATGCATGTATATATTTTTAATTGGCTGAGCCTTAAAATTTTAAGCAATCAAATACAATGTACTTAATTTTTCAATTACTTTGTCATAAATGCCACCTTAATTGAATATTAAACACTTTTTTATTTTGGGGGTCTTTATTACACATATAGTCCATGTTAAATTATTTCGTGCACAATTGATGCTTGGACATTGTACAATACCTAATGATTTCAAATCAATTCTGACGACTGTTAGAACAATTTAGTTAATTAATTTCTGCACTCTATACAAAAGTAAGTAAGAAATCTTTAGTAATGAATTAAATTTTATAATGCTAAGCTTGCCCTAAATTAATGCACGAGCCTAAACTACTTAAAATTATTATTTAGAATGGTACAATAGTAAGTTTAAGTTTATTTAACTTTGTCTTCCACAAAATGCTGAATCACTATTTTTAACTATTTTGTGTTATATTGAATATTTTTTTCCTTTGTTAATTTTGCAACATTGCAGCATGCGTAAAATTTGACATTGTCATTGGCCAGGGAAATTTGTTTGAAAACCTGAAAATGAAAGGTAAGTTGAATAAGAAATGTTTGGAGAAACCCTTATAAAATCCACGTCTTCTATGTACAAGTTTTCAAAAATTTTAACACTTTCTGCTCTTCAACTTGCAAAATTATTAACGTTTTCTGAGCACAGTGTGGAAAAAATTACCTCATTTGGCAAGTATACATTTTGAAATTTGTCCTTGACTGTTTTGCGTTACATTAAATATATTTTCCTGTGTCAATTTGGCAACATTGTAGAAAACATTGGCATTTGTTAAATTTGACATTGTCATTGGTCAGGGAAATTTGTTTAAAACCTGGAAATTCCAGGAAAGTTAAATAAGAAATTTCTGGAGGAACCCTTGTACAGATTTGTATTTCTGTCTTAGTAAACATTTTTTAATTCGTCAACGTTTTCCGAGTACAAGTTTGCAAAATTGTTAACACATTCTGCACTCTAACTTGCTAAATTGTTACTATTTTCCTTGACTATTTTGCGTTAAATTAAATAGTTTTTTCCTGTGTCAATTTTGCAACATTGCTGATAACATTGGCATGTATCAAATTTGACATTGTCATTGGTCAGGGGGATTTGTTAAAAAACCTGGAAATGCCAAAAAGTTAAAGAAGAAATTTCTGGAGAAACCGTTATAAACATTTGTATTTTTATCTTAGTGTAGATTTTTAAATTCGACCACGTTTTCCGAGTACAAAATTTAAAAATTGGGAACAATTTCCATGTTCAAACTTACAAAATTCTTAACGTATATGAAATAAAAAGTTGCGACATTGTTAAGGTTTTTTAAGTATACATTTTCAAATTTATCCTCGTTTTTTGAGTACAAATCAAAAATATTCAATAATTTGTGCTTCCAAACTTGCCAAATTGTTAGATTTTTAAAGTACAAAGCGGCATATTTGTCCACTTTTTGTGATTATACACATTTTCAAAATGCTCCACGCTTTGCGAGTACAAATTTACAATTTTTAACAGTTTTCCAATACAAACTTGCAAGATTTTTAAACATTTCCAAATAAATATTTTAAACTATTTTCGAGAAAGCATACTCATAATTTTCAATCTTTTGCAAGAAAATGTTCTTATAATTTTCAATCTTTTCCCAGGATAAATGTTCAAAACTTGCAAGATTTTACAAAGTCAAATTACAAAATTGCCAAAAATTTCTCAAGCAACTATTGTAAAAATGTCACAAATTATCATTAGCAAGTTTACCGAAATATTGAAGATTTTCCAATGTCATGTTTTTAAAATCGTGGATAATATTGGTATGCGGCTATATACAGGGAAATTTGTTTTAAAAACCTGGAAAAGTAAGGAAAATTAAACATAAAATTTCTGAAGTAACCCTGTTAATGATTTGTATTTCTACTATTGTATGCATTTTCAATTTCGTTTACGTTTTTCGAGTACAAATTTGAAAGATGTTCAACACTTTCAGGATTCAAAGGTGCAAAATTGCTAACGTTTCCAAATACAAAGTGGCATAATTTGCAACGTTTAATGAGAACATATTTTCAAAATTGTCCACGCTTTACAAATACAAATTTGCAAAATTTTCAGACTTTTTGTAATACAACTTTTTTGTGTACAACGTAATTTGTGGACTTTTTGAAATACAAATTTATCAGATTTTCAACCTTTTCCAAGAGCAAAGTTTAAACTATTTTCGAGAAAACATTCTCGTAATTTTCTATCTTTGCTGGGGACAAATTTTTAAAACTTTTAAATTTAACCATAATTTTAAAATGAAACAATATTATCAGGCTAATTTTGTAAAACTGTTATAAATTATCATTAGTTAGTTGTGCAACATATTGAATATTTCCCAGTGTCGATTTTGCAACATCATGGATACACTTGCATATATCATTGGTCAGGGAGTTACACTTGTTAACGTTTTCTGAGCACACATTTACAAAATTTGTCACGTTCTACAAGAACATGATTAACATTTGCATATGTTAATTTTGACATTGTCACTGGTCAGGAAAATTGGTTAGTCTTGGAAACGCCAGAAATGTTGAAAATTAAGTTTCTGAAGAAAACCTAGCTGATAATGATTTGTATTTCTACCATTTTCGAATTTGTCCACGTTTTCTGAGTTTTCGTAATTGAGTCCTCGTTTTCAAAACGTTCAACAGTTTTTGCTCTCGAGCTTGCAAAAGTGTTAACGATTTCCTCGTATACAAAGTTGCAAAATTGTTAACGTTTGGCATGTAAACACTTTCAAATTTGTACACGTTTTCCGAGTACAAGTTTGCAAAATGATCAACAGTTTCTGTGCTTAAACTTGCAAGATTGTTAACAAAAGGAAACATCTTTAGGTGGTCGAAAACAATAACGAATTTTAAAACAAACACACGGCCAATATTCTTTGGTCATGGTCTTAAAATTCGAAATTTGCAAGATTGTTAAAGGTTTTCTGAGTACAGTTTCAAAATTTTTTAAGGTTTTGAAAATTAACATTTCCAAATTTGTCAACGTTTTTTTAGGGTACAACAGTAAAAATGTTCAATAGTTTCCACGTTCAAACTTGCAAAATTGTTAACGTTTTCCAAGTATTTAAAGTTGCAAAATTGGTAAAGTATTTATTACAAGTATACATTTTTTAAATTTTACACGTTTTCCGAGTACAAGTTTGCAAAATGTGCAACAGTTTCTGAACTCAAGCTTGAAAAATTTTTAACGTTTTCCGAGTTAAGCTTGAAAAATTTTCCACGTTTTGCAAGCATGCATTTTTAAATTTGTCCCCGTTTTTCGAGTAAAAAAGTGGAAAATGTTTAATAGTTTTTACGTTCAAGCTTGCAAAATTGTCAACGTTTTGCAAGTAAAGATTTTTTTTAAAGTTTGTATACGTTTTCCGAATACAAGTTTGAAAAATGTATAACAGTTTCTGCGCCCAAACTTGTAAGATTGTTCACATTTTAAGAGTATACAGTTTCAAAATTTGTTACATTTTGCATGTTTAAATACGTTTTAAAATTCATCCACGTTTTTTGAGTACAAAAGTAAAAATGTTTAATAGTTTCCACGTTCCAACTTGCAATATTTTTAACGTTTTCCTAGTACAAAGTTGCGAGATTTGACACGTTTTGCAGGTATGCATTTTAAAATTCGTCCACATTTTTCGAGTGAAAATTTGAAAAATGCTTAACTGTTATCACATTCAAACCTGCAAAATTCTTCATGTTTTCCGATTGCAAAGTTGCATAATTTGCTATTTTTCTGAGTTCACATTTTCAAAATTATCTCCATTTTGCAAAATTTCCAAGTTTCTTAGTACAAATTTGCAAAATTTCCGACTTTTTGTGATTCAAGTTTTTAAGATTTCCAACCATTACGAAGTACACATTTAAAACTATTTATAAGGAAACATTCTCATAGTTTCCAAACTTTTCCGAGGAAATATTTTAATAATTTTACAGCTTTTCCAAAAATAAGTTTTAAAAACATTAAACATTTTACGTAGACAAATTCATAAATTATCAAAGTTTTCTCAAGCAACTTTTGTAAAAATGTTTAAAATTTTCATTTGTAAGTTAAGCGAGATGTTAGATTTCCCTATAACATTTTTGCAACATTAGTGATAAAATTGGCATGTGTCAATTTTGACACTGTCATTGGTCAGGGCAATTTGTCCTAAAACATGGAAAAGCCAGAAAAGTTAACATGTCCTCATCAAATGAAACCCTGATATTACTTTGCCTTTATATTCAAGTGGAGTTTTCAATTCGTTTATGTTTTCAAAGTAGAAACTTGGAAGATGTTTAAAAATGTCTGCGTTTAAACTTGCAAAACTGTTAGTTTGCAAAATTTGCCACATTTTAAGAGTAAACATTTTCAAAGTTGTCCAAGTTTCACGAAGACACGTTTTCAAAATTTTAAGCAGTTTCCAAGTAAAAATTTGCAAGTTTCGGACTTTTTGAAATACAAATTGGTTAGATTTCCAAACTTTTATAAAGGCAAATTTTAAACTATTATCGTGTAAAAACTCATAATTTTCAATATTTTCTGGGGACAAATTTTTTAAACTTTCTATATTTTAATAAGTCATTTGTTATTGTCATATTTCATTTTTTTAAAAGAAAAGTTTGCAAACATGCTCAGAGCTTACTATGTAGAATCATTAATTTTGCATTGTGACAACATTAATGCATTAAATTTCCCCAACTTTTTTTAAATATATCTTAATTCTCTTACTCTTTCAGACATTTGCAAGTTCTTAAACTTTTACAAATTACAAATTACAAAAATTAAACATCCTCCAAGTCATTTTGTTGCTCTTCTAAGTGTACAAGTTCGTGCAATTTTATGCGCCACCTATTGAGCAAATCTTATAGTCAGTCCACTTTGAGTTGCCCTTAAATTTTTAAAAATAAATAAATATGCGAGCCAATAAAAAGCTTAATGCTAGAATTCGCCATGCCTTTTCCTTGTAATTAAATAATTTGCATGTGACGTGTACTAATTTGGTTAGTTTTAAAATTTGCTTTCATCTAATATGGCGGGAATCAAATTTGAAATTGTCATTTTTAAAAATGAATAAATTAGCCAATCAATTGCCTAATGCTGAAATATGCCTCCTTCCTTGTTTGTGATTGGCTTATCCGCATGTGACATCAGTGGCTGATTGGCTGACACGAAAAATGGGTTAAGCCATTATCAAGGCAGTCACTATATGATAGTTGTTACTTGGTTTAATGTTATACCCTTCTAGTGACATGTGTTGACATTTTAAACATTTTTATTGATGTTTAATTACCAATTTCAATCACATTGTCTTTTACGCAATGGTACCTCACTTGCAACAAACAGTAATCATTTATAATTATGTATGGACACTATATTTTGCTTTAATTGACATATGTGATGACTTCATGGACTTTTGTTGGCATTGTTAGACATTAAAATCACATTGAAGAAATATGTATATATGAAAATATTGTTACTTTTGATGGAAACAATGGACGAGTATCCAACAAAAGTAACAATATTTTAATTGTTTAATGTATTCAACCTTGTGGGGAAATTTATAAAAAATATTTTTTTATTGAAAAATATTATCCAAAAATGTGCCAAATATGTTTACGTGTGATTTCCAGCAAACAAAGAACAATACCTGTGCTGGCTAGTGTTGACTTCAGGGACAGCTTTTTACTCACATAGAACTCAAAAAAACTTCACAATTTGTAACAATTACACCGCCCATAACGTAATATACGTCAACTTTCCCATGAAGTAGTTTCGAAATTACCACAATGCACCATCTTGTATTAAGTATTAACCTCATTCCTCCTTCATAGCACCCAGAAAGCTGTTATTTCTATTGATGATGGCGCTCTCTAAGTAACATTCTCCCTTTAAATGCAGTGACCTACCTTGAAAATTTACTGACGTCAGCCATTTTGTTTCAATTGTAAACGTTATTTTCCCTCATGGAGCTCAGAAATCTATCATATGTATCAATGATGATGAGTCTAATCACGTGGAAACTGTCATTTCCTTGCTAAATATAGGCACAATTTTACAATTACTGCCATCCATTTTTTTTTGTTTTTTTGTTTGTTTAAGGGCCCCAATCATTCCTTCCTTCATGCCCTAAGGTCCCTGTGAATGGCGTGAGTTTGCATTATTAGTCGTCGTCCATTATGTGGCCCCAACAACATCCTTTTTCTTGCCCTAAGGGCCGTTTGTCATTTGTGGCGATTATGGCGCCCCCAGTGCGAAAAACAGCTTTTTTTTATTATAAAAATAGCAAATTTTTAAATTTTTCGCCATCAGCTATTTTGTTTTTTTCTTATGCGTCGTTCACCCCCTTGTGGCCTTAGGTTCATCCTATTTATGGCGTTTATGGCGCCCCTAGTGCGAAAAAAAGAAATTTTAACATTACAAATGGGCAAACTTTTAAATTTGCCGCCAGCCGCCATTTTATTTCACCTGGTGACGTCATGGAGGTGAAGGTAGAAGTCTGGCGTATGCCTGAGGGCATATGACGTCATGAAGGTGAAGGTAGAAGTCTGGCGGAGCCCTCAGGCTACAAAATCCGCCAGACAGGCACCCCACACTACTCTGTTCTCCCTCTACCTATAGTGGCATGCCGTTATTTGCGCGGGAATATGGTAGGCAATTTCCACATGGATAGAAGAAAGGAAGGTAAAGGATTTTCCACAGTTGTCCAGAATTGTTTATACGTCTTGTACAAATTTTAGCATCTGTATCAACTAATATCGAAAGGGCAGGAGCGTAGGTGTAGGTTTTCCACGGGGATGGGGAGGAAGAGGAGGTGCAAATGGCAATCGAGGTATCAACTTAAGGGCAGTTGCCCCCTAAATCTGGGGGCATTTTTAGTAAATGCAACATTAGCATGACATTTTCTTTAACTTGTACTACAAATTTGTATTCACAAAACATTGTAAATTTTTAAAATTTCTACTCACTAAAAGGTTCTGAAATTTGCCAATTTGTCCTCAAAAACGAATGAATTTTATAAATTTTCAATTGATTTTGAAGACATTTAAAAAAGTCATACGTTTTTGAGGACAAATTCTCAAAATTCTGTTGAAAATTTGTCTTTGGAAAAACATGGTAAATTTTAACTCGGAGAAACCTAGGAAATTTTGAAAATCTTTACTCGAGAAAATGTCTAAAATTTGTCTTCGGAAATTCGTAAAAATATTGCGAAATTGCCTTTAGGAAACTTGGAAAATTTTTAAAATTTGTACTTGTGCAATCGTGTGAAATTTTTTTAATTTATCCTCTAGAAAAATCAAAACTTTTGCAAATGGACCCTGAACTTACCACAAACAATTCGAAGAACATTGAACAGAAATGCATTTACAATGATTTGCAAAGCATTTGCAATGCATTTAAAATACATATAGATTGGGACACCGAAAATGTATTTCCAAAAATGTATTTAAAAATGCGTTTGGAAATACATTTTGAAATGCATTTTTAGAAATTTATTTCTATAAATGTATTTCAAAATACATTTTTATATGCATTTTCGGTGTCCCAATCTATATGTATTTTAAATGCAAGTAGAAGCATTAATTTTGAATTGAAATTTAAGACGGCATCTATACGTTGAATTTCCCTAAAATTTTTCATAATAAGTCATTATATTACCTGACATTTACAGGCATGCTTCAATTTCCTGACTTTTCTACGTTTTCCGGGTCTGGGAAACCCTTGACATGCATATCATGTCATGAATTTATTTGATAACATTATTAAAAATAATTTCATAGCATGATCTGAATAACTTTAGAATACGTTTCTTTGGTTTGTTTTTTAATTAATCTTCTGTAGTTCTGTTCTATTAGATATGGAAATTTTCAGTTCAAATAATTTAAAGCGGTGAAACAAACAAAAAATAGTATTGGTTGTAAAAATATAAAATTTTACGTTTTTCTATAGAATTAACTAGTTACTACAAAAAAATAACAATGCACTGACTGGAATGTAGATGTTGGAACTTGGACTTTGTGAGACGGCTTTTCCCGCTCACATTCTTGTGCGCCGTCAGGGGCAGCATGCGGACTTTGCTGCAGAGCGTGCGCGCCTTCCACATTGACCGCCATCCCGTCGTTTTCGGCCAGAGGTCGAATGTTTCGATTTCTCTGACCTCCAGCCGATAACTGCCGCATTCCAACGTGACCCAGACCAGCAAGAAGGTCAAGGGTCATGCCGTAATCGTGTGGTATGCCAGGGGGCGCCACAGGGAGTAAAGAAAAGAAAAATTTGAAAAAGAAGGGAGGCCAGACAGGCTGCAGCATTCGGACAAGACAGGTGTCCAGGACCCAGTGAGAGGTCAAGCAGCCTTAGCAGTGGAAAAGCACTAATGCTTAGTGTTTGTCCAGACCAGGGAATCCAGCCATCCAGTGAGGCCAGTGAGAGCCGACCTGGAGAAGAAGAAATCTCCATCAACTGAGGGAACCTGGATTCCATGGCAAGCCTTGTGATAGCCAGAGGCTGGGGCCTGGGGCCAGAGAGAGCTGCCAGAGGCCCGATGATCCACCAGGAGAGTGAATCTATTTACGGGGAATTGGGACAGTTCCAGACCACGCGCCTACGTGCCAGAGAGAGCGTCGAAGGTGCGGACCAGAGTCCAAGAGCTTTACCGTAAACTTTTTTGTGGAAGACGTTTAGCCGAAACGCAACACCCCGCCTACACTGAGGGATCTCGCGCATGTGCACCTGTGCTATCTGTGTGCCCTCTACCAGTGAATAAAGAGTGTGTTCTCCAGATATCTATGTCCTGTCTCACAGACTTGAACACACAGAATATACACTGCTGAAATCTTATGCTACTGCTGATCTTGGAGCATTAGATTCCAGCAGTGGATATGCTGTGTCTGTGTTCAACATTTATATTTAAGGGGGACTCCTAAGGTGATTCCCACTTCCCACCCATTCCCACCCCACATGTGTCGTTCCAAAAATTGACGCAATGGTGAAACTTCAAATATGGGAATCTCTAGAGATAAAAAAGAAAAAAAAGAAATGAAAATTTTAGCTAAATCGGCAACTCACTTCCCAAGCGCAGTACTATTTCTTGAACTGTTAATGCTTCTGCCATGGCGCGTAGAACCTCTATTATATGAACTAATTGGTACCAGAGATGGTTCATATAATAGAGGTTGAAATTCCAACCAATAGAAAACCAATAAGAAAATAAGAAACAAGCCAATTAAGTATTCATAGGTATTTTATCACATTACATGTTCAGTCGAACCCTGATAGGTGGAAATCGACCGGGCATCGAAATTGTGTCCACTTATCTGGTTTTTTTCACTTATCGGGGTTTTGTGGGATTCTGCTCAAATTAGACCAGTTACTGCCCAAATTAGTCAAATACAGTGTAGCTTAATCTTTTAGAGGAGCAATTAATAATAAAAACATGTACAAAGCTTTAATACGAATACATGTACATTTAGCAGTAAGATTGGAGATAAGACATCAGTAAAAGTACTTAGAAATACAAACTCAGGAGAACACTTACAGCCTGATTAAGTTCGTCATAGTTGCCCTTGCGCTGTTGTTTTCTTAACGTGCTCCCATTTTCAAGAGCGATGCTTGAGATTTTTGATTCCTGTTGAATAATGCGTGTTATTGTAGACAAACCAATTCCATACTTGGTGGAAACTTCGTATCCTATCATTGTTTTCGATTTAAGGGTGTCAAGAATTTCAATCTTTTTCTGTATGTTTAGAGATTTTCACAAACATAATAGTGAACAATGTACTTACAGTGACTATAGTACAGTATCTCCGTTTAATAGTGTAGAATGAGAGGCACGGTACGATTGATTTCCTGCCATTCGGGAACATGTATACACTAGTTCATACACACGAACACTACCACACTTCCTATTGCCAAATATTTTTAGATCTAAAAAGCAGTATTTCCCCTATCCTGCTGCAAGTAAATGCGTGCCGTACTGACGGTTGCCAATTCATTATAGACCGCAACACGTCATTTCCACTTATACGGTCCTAAATATACACAAAAGATGCACATGGGGCTTACAAATAATTTCTACATAGCAGGTTTTATCATTTAGGAGGTTTTCACTTATCGGGTTTTATATAACATAGAAAACATATTCAAAAAGTTAAGGGCTTTGAAATGTCTTGCATCTGTCAGGTTTTTTTAGATACCGGGGTTCTACTTATCTGGGTTCTACTGTACATGTGTATCATTTTTATTGGGCAGGTTTGACAACACTGCCCGTTTACACTTTGACCTTGATAGAACATCTAAAACAACGAACAAAATAAAAATTGTAAAGGTGCTCTCACAGGCACCATGCGCCTTTGGCTGCTACGAGTAGGCCTCAAATGAGGTACCCTAACGCATTTAATTAATTTTACCAAGGTTAAGGCCAGCACCAGCCGAAAAACGCACAGTGTGGTCTGCAGGAGCAACCTGCTGATAAGTTCATATAATAAAGGGTTCGTATAATAGAGGTTCATATAAGAGGCTTGACTGTACTATCAATTTGATTGATTTTACCGAGAAAAACAATTTAACCCTTTTGAGCCCTATCCCGTTCCCCGCCCTTTGATCATGGGATCTTCGTTCATGACCCAGAAAGGGATATGTCAGTAGGGGTATTTAAAAAGTTAAAGCCATGCCTGCAGTTTACTGCATTTACCTACCGGAAGATTTGGCTCTGCCCGTCGTGCATGCGCATTTGAAAATTAACGAGTTGCACCTCCACGAAAGTGAGTTGTAACGGCAAAAATTTCTTGACCTCAATGACCTGCGCATGTAGTAAATAGCCCTAACCACATTGAAACATTTCTTTTAAGAAAACTCCCTAAACTTTGAGACATTTCTTTCGGGAAAAATTGCCAAATTTTGTGACATTTCTTTCGGGAAAACTCGCCAAATTGAGACATTTCTTTCAGGAAAACGCCAAAATTTGAGACATTAATTTCGGTAAAACTCGCTAAATTTTTGTTGGGTTTATATGGTTTTTACACGGTTGTGCCCACTTTATCCCTTTACAATTATGTTTCATGTTCTATGACTGCATGCAGCGCCGCTCTTCTACAAGAAAGTACCGAGCAAGGTGGCTTAGAGGTTGGCATCCTCGTCTTGCATTCGGTAGACTCAGGTTCGATTCCTGGGTCGG
>JAQGBX010007237.1:0-11633 GCA_034698745.1 Megaphyllum sjaelandicum | reverse complement strand
CGGAAAATCCTAGAACACGGAATCTACATGAGGGAGGTGGAGGGACCACGTTGTTAGAGGAAGGGGAACAAAGCAGAGCAGAACAGGATCCTTGTTGGCACATTAGCCGCCATTATATTATTTTTATTGATACGTTTGCAAATTATATTATTTAATTGATCATGTATTTACAAAAAATAATTCGGATGCAAGATTAACAAATATTTATTTATTTATTTGTTGTTGGGCGTTTGGACAAATTTGTCAAAATACAAATAATAATCCAAATTAAAACAATTAAATAATACAAAATTATTAGAAGTGTCTAGAAAAACGGTATGTGGCATCTAGACTGTCTCCCTTATTCCTTAACTCTTGTGGTCTTTGTTCGATGGCTAGTGGAAAACGGCAACGGTTGCTGGCTCTGTCTGCAGCTTGGCTTTCCTGTCTTTTAGATGCAAGGATGTACACTTTGTCACTCGCGGCATCCGGTCGGGCACCAATGCAATGATCAGAATTTTAACAATAATCAGCTGTCACATTTTCTAATAGCAGTTTCTTTTCTATTTCCATCTTGGGATGAAACGAGAGACGTTTACGTATGCGTTTGACTTGGAACGCCGCACCGTATTCCAAATTGCTTTTTAATTTTTTGCAAGGTGCTCTTTTTGCAAACGTGAATTAAAAAGATGAATAATCCTTGCAGGCAGTTGATGGCATCCGAGAAATACCATACTTCTGGTCCAGTTTCATATATTGTTAACCCCATGGCAATTTCGGACAACAGTGCCAACCATCCACATCCCATTACCAGGAATAGCTTCACATAGACTCGCAATCTGAAATAAATACAACATTATATTGGTGGAATTCTAAAATTCTAAACCATCGCAAATGCTCGAGTTGTTTTATCGATACATGTACTCACAACATGTTGTTCACTCGGCTGTTCGCAATATTTGTTCCAGTGGCGGCTTTTCGTAGGTTCACAATCGTCAGTATAAAAAAGACGATATTCTCAAGCAAGGCGATGATAATCGGTGGGTATAGAACTATTAGCATTGTTCTCGTATCATAAAACCAAGGAGTGGAATCCAACTTAATTTCCAAGCCAAGCTTAATTTGGGCTTTCGGACTGAATGTTAGAGCGATAACCACAGAACAGAGCACGGTAGGGATGCCCCAGGCATAAGCACATTTTGTGAAAAACATCCTGTTCTAAATGAAAATATATAGCAATTATAACGTTTGATGGGAAGCTTGCTACCTTCAATTCTGGATCCAAATATCACCATAGCTTCATTACAGCTTCATAACTGCATGTACGAACGAATATTAGTAAATGAGGGCTAATGCAAGTTGTGTTTGGGACTAAAAGTGTGAGCTAAATAATCGATTCATTTCGATCCATATAAAAACTTATAAAATAAACAATTCTTACTTGTTTTTCAGAATTTCCTGAATGTGCTGGTACTCGTAAGTTAGAAAATGCTTTCCAAAGGTCAAAACCCAAAATATTTAGCCAGAAAATCGCGGATAAGGTGAAAATGTATTGAAAGGCAAACAGGACTAAGTTTGCTTCTATCGACTCAAAATAGAAAGAGAAATATCTCACGGCGGATGCGATGTACATGACTAAATAACTGATGGCGAGGCATACCACACCTCTTTCATATTGATTTAGTTTGGGGAGAAGCATGTGAGCAAGGATGGTCAGAAAAAGGAAAAATGCCGAAAGTAGACACCCAAAACCATACATTTGGTAAGCTAAGTGAGGCTTTTCGAAGGGAACGAGGCAGATAATCGCATTACTGTTCTTTTCAAAAAGGATGTATTGACCCAGAAGATAGTGAACAGATTTTAGAATGTTCTTGAAGTGCTTGATTTCCCAGTTGGCCATAACCTCGAATTCATTGCCTGGCAATATGCCCAGGTTGTCTTTGCATTTGTCAGTTAATTGTGGGTCCAATTCTGGGCACACTTGAGCAGTTCCATCCGCGTCAATGGTGAACAGTTTGACATGAAGGTTTAAGCTTTTTTACGGACAAAAGCTCCTTATTCTTTATGTACATGTATCCTTCTTTGGGTACGTCCAAAGACATGCACCATTTGGGCAATTCAACGTTGTTGTTGACAGGCTTCATAAAGGTGTGATTTACATTTGGGTCGCAAATAATAGCGTTTTTTGAAGACCCGATATAATACGAGCCCCGTTCCACTGAGGAATTTTGTTGCCAGTTGATCAGGTTTCCCGTTTCACTAATCTCATATTGACTCTTATCCAAGTATATTTTTGGGCATTTTTTAAATTCGTTTATGAACCTCGTGCAATTCCTGTTGGTCGTATTCTCCGGTTGAAAGCAGGATCTTGGTCTGCAGGCGTAAGTCCAACCATAATGGTTTTTGAAACGCTGGTATCCATCAGGACACCAAAATGGCGGTGGTTTGTTTGAGCCAGGTGGATTTTCGGTTGTCGAATTCGCGGTTGAATTACTGGGTTCAAAGTACATCATAGAAACATCCATTGTAATCACCTTCTCGCATATAATCATGATGAAAAGTAAAATTACAGCATACAGATGGTCCCTTCGATAATGCATATTGAAGTATACGTTCGCCGTCTTTCAGAAAAAAATACTTTCACTTCAGAAACTCGAAATGTACTTGAGGGATCCCACTACAAGTAAATGTATATTTGCATTAAATGCTGTCAGTTTAATAGAAAATGTATTGTTTCTTTTAATTTATAAATGAAACCAAAGCAGAAGTTGGTTCCAATTTTACGGGAATTCTCCTGAAGGAAACGTGAAAGTGACGTTCTTTATATGGATGATGGGTTTTTTCCCCGTTCATAGCTGTAAGTAAAATGATGAACGTTTTTTCCTTTTATTATCTTTGCATTGTTATAATTGATAATTGTATTTGGGTATAAGCTTGGCGATAATGGACTTTTTGTAGAATTACGTAAGATCCGGAATCTCGTAACTTAATTCTTCATCGGTTCGTCGACTGAATGAACTGGTCACTTCGTAGTTCTCATCACCAGAATTAATTGACAAAATATGCATTATATCCATTCTGATTAAATATTTATTCTTACAGCAATCACTTTTCAGGGTTCTTTGTAACCAATGATGAGTATGACACGATTCAGGATCATTTTTACATACATGTAATGTATAATTTTTGAAATTCATATGTTTCATGAATTCGGCCGACATTCATTTAACTCTATGTTTAAAATAAGGCTTAGACTACGAATATTATGGGAATACTCTCAGTACATGTTGATTGCAGGCCATCAAGTGGTCGGAATAAATAATTCACAAAATCCAAAACACAACCAAAAAAACGTTAGCGCCGAAACGTCGTTATTAAGTAATGTTTTTTGTCGTGTTTTAATTGGCTTTTTTGAAGTACATGTAAGCTTATGAGTTGCCCATATTTTCAACAATTGGTTTCTGAATTTTTTAAGCAGATTTGTTTTTATAACTAGCGGTAGTACCCGGCTTTGCCCGGGTAAAAATTGTTGTTTGATTTTCGAACCCCCTTTATGCGATCAGGAGTTAGATTTAGCTGTCCTTTATCGCCAAAAGATGGCGCTATATGTCCTGGATGCATCCCGGATAGGGGACGGGAAACCTGTTTGACAGTTTTATGGTCCGTAGAAAATTAGAAAAGATTTATGGCCTTGTTTTTCCCCCACGGAGTTCGCGCTCCTGGGGTGTGTCACGAACGACCAATCGTGCGAAGTCGCTCGTGTGAAGTTCAAGCGAGCAAGCAAGAACGACGACACCAGCCAACATGATTGACTAGCCTCAAAACCAAGATGGCGTCGTTTTCAATTTTATATATATAGATAGATTTGCCATATTTACTAAATAACAAATACTTTGTAGATAAACGAACGTTGGAGGAAACGTATGAGTTACTAAAATTTTAAGTGATAATTTTTCGAATTTTTTATGACAATTTTTTCTACGTTAGTATAGCCTATAATAATTTTTAAGCATATGGTATTTACAAAACATGGGTAAAAAGTAGGAATTTTTACACGTATACAATGCTCACTAAATTACTATACTAACGTTTTCGAAACTACTTGCAACTTTTGCCGCTATACTTTACAATTTTATTGCACAAATAGAAATAAAAGGATATTTAATACAGTGTAAATAGGCATATATTAAAAGACTATTTAATATCAGATAATAACGTGCTGAACATAGACGTGTTGCATCCGGCAAAATTATAGATAATTTTTTAATTTCCATTTCTCTTAACCGGACTTTTCCAACTATATAGTCTGTTAGTAACTCTTCCTGCATGGTGAACATAATGTACAGTAACTGCTCGTAAATACCCATGTACTGGTTCCCTCCTTAATAGGTCATACAGACATCGTGGGTGCACACCAAGATCATGTCAATGATTGGTGATGTGGGTTTTTTAAATTATGGACAAAGCAGGACGATGGTGAAAACCGAAAAGTATGGCGATAGCCAAGAACGGATATTAGCAGGGGTACTCAAATATGTAGCTTGCGGCCAGCAGTTGGGCCTGTATGTCAGTGGTTTGAAGTGGTTTGCTGACCTGTACTTGCATTACCATCTAGGTCAAAGAATCCAGTATTCTAATTGGCAAAACGGGAGAACAGCCAGTTTCAGCCAGCTGGGAACTTTACCACCAAAAAAACCTTCGGCAGATTTTTCTGGTGTTAGCAGTTGATTGTACTTCCGTTTTACCAATAGGATTACTGGATTCTTTGACCTACATGTCAACGCGTGTAAAGGTAGGCAAAATAAGCCACTTACAGGCAGGCAAAACTGCTGGCCTTAATCTACAGTGCGGTACCCGCACTGTGGTACATACATGTGTACCGATTAGCAAGATTGATAATTGTTAATTTTTATCAGGCATTTTTACATATGTATACTTTTAATGCAATGATATTCGATTTTTGACTCCCACCATCAGGGAGTAAAGATTTCAATTTACCTGTAGATATCAGAGATTGTAAAATGATGGACAGTGACGATATTAAAAAATGCAAATTTGGAAATGACATGCATGCTTGATGTGAAAAATTTGACTTGTGCTTCGATCACTAAACTGTAAAAGTAAAATTACACCTTAAGACACATTTAGACAGTTTTGGTGTTATTTTTTGTAGATAAAATTTATACTTTTAAGTTGTACAATGATTTGGCCTACTTCTACAATTGTATTTCTCCTGAAGTGTATAGTCTGTTGTCTGCTTCTGCATGTAGATGAAAAATTGAATTCCAGCTAGTATACTAATACAGGGTACGTCAATATTATGTTAACAATATGAAATGAAGATTTAATGAATTTTTGTTTTCCCAGATATAATGGGGAGCAAGAGAGTGGTATAAAGAGTTCAGCATTCTCGTCTTGCATTCGGTAGACCCAGGTTCGATTCCCGGGTTGGCTATCCTCGATTGTGGTTTTTCATGGTTTCCCACAATTCCTCCAGGCGAATGCGGAGATAGTTCCTATAATAAATCGTCCATGACTGTTTTCCTATCCCATTCTCCTTGTTAAGTTCCAAATAAGGGAAATATAACTAAATTTTGATGTTGGGGTCCATCATGACCAGACAGTTTAGTCTCACTTAATTTGTATAATGTCCCCCTGCCAAATGGTATTTATGTACTGACTGCAGGCTAAAGAATTGAATTGAGGAATTAACGCTATAGAGGGGGGAAATACAATTCCATAGTTTTGGCCAGATAAACGGATAATGTCTATTGCATCATTTTCTAAATGCTGATTCAGGAATTGCGAAGATGTTAAATCGGTCAAGTTCGGTGAGAATTTTGAGGAAATTTGAGGGGAGTTTAAACCGAGGTCCCGTGTAGATCCCGTTTGATCTCTGCACGTTAAAGATCCCTCTTGGAAACACTATTCATTATTCCATACGATTGCCACCTTTTCTTGCATTTCATACTTGCACCGCATAAGAAAACGTAAAAAAAAATTAAATGTTCATTCCATGCATAGTTCATTTTTCGAATTTGTGGAGACCTAAAAATGCGCTTAAAATCCTAAGTTCGTAAATTGGAATGGAATTAAAAACGAAATGAAGCAAGATGAACGTTATAAATCTGCTATCTGGTATTTTTATCCTTTTTGGCGTATCATTTCTTGTCCGTTCCCCTATTTTTCACCGTCCTCCGACTTTGCTCACTATTTAGACCATTTATTATGCATTTCCTACGATGATAGTGCAATGCTGCATTTATTATCAAATTGAAATATACATTTTACTCATCAACATGAGCGAGCACGATTATATGATTGTTTAGTATTAATAGAAGTGGGTGCTCTTAAATATGTTGTTTAATTCAAATTTAAGAAAATGAGTTATTGATCAGTGACGTTGACTGAATAAGCTGAAGAATTTCTACATTAAAAACGTGGCTTAAAAGTAACAAAGTGAAAGAGGTACTGCTTGTACATCATGCAGTGAACCTAATGCATATCATGTAATGTACTTCTGCAATTAAGTAAACTCAGTAATTGACAACTGCCAACAGTTTTGTTCTTTCCTTTAGCATATTCTGAATAATAATAATAACATGAATAATTTCACATGAACATTTCCTTGACCGCTTGTTTTCGAAAATTGAGCTTAATTATGTGTTTAGTTGTTAAATACATGTAGTTTGACGTTCTGTGAGTATTTGCCCTGCAGACTCCTGTGAACGATATATTACAAATTTATCTTCAGTGATATTGAACAGGAAATCCACTCTACATATTAAAATACGTATTACAATTGTATAATATATTAAAATATCAACCGACTACCTTTCATAGTGAGAGGTTTCTAGCATGTAATCAGTTAATTTTTATTCTGTAATAATGAAATTTATCTTAATAATTTTCATCTGTATTACAACTTTTTATAAATTTTAAATTAAAAAGGCAGGTTCATATATATATTGTTTGATCAAATATTATCTATATGATATCTGTTAGTGTTGTCAATATATGCAATTATTATAGTTGAATTAAAAGCGTAATGCAGTTTTTATGATATATATTGATTTATTACTTCATTTATTCATGCAATATACATGTACAATACTTTCTTTAATACGTGTAGGTCGTTACAATTATTATTAACAGATATGCGATGATAAGCAAATGTTTGACTTACTATATGTACACTATAATTTGGAAATACAAAATCTATATTCCACAAACGAAATAATGCATGTTTCAAGCTTAAACTTCGTTTTCTTCAAGTGGTAGGTGGGCATTAATGAATAGAAAGTTTAATTTTACTTACTGCCAAATTTAATAAAATTGGTAGAGTTAAGTAATACTCAACTTGCCATTAATTCATAAACGTTTAAGTCAGATATTCCGTATACTTTTCTCACAACCAAGACAAAAAATCATAAAAACAACCTAATCATTTACGACATGGATGCATGGAAACAAACATTAACATCTGTAATACCTCTTACAATAAATGCATTGCATATTTCGATTTGTACTCAATGTAAGATATACATGTAGATTTTAAATATTTAAAAAAGCGTCTTTCGGCCCGGCTGGTGATCACACTGAATTTTGCGTACTTATGTGAAAAATAAAAAATCTTACCAATGCAGAGCCTGTTGAAGTTAAACAAGAATTTCTCAGTAAGATTAATAAAGACAAATAAAACTTTTCATGCAAAGAGGAAGAACAAAATGAGAAACATTGATGAGACATATATACTGTAGGTGAGAGAGAGGTGATGTGGCCAAATGCGAGGTAATGGGACTATGCCTGTTTTTTTTTTGTTTTTGTTTTTTTTAAAAAACGCTTGAAACAGGATTAATTGAATAGTGGTGCTCCTTAGTGGTCTACATGGGCATGTTAACCACATGACTATTAGACTCAAACAGGGTAAAGGAAGGAATTGGTAGCATTTTTTTTTCGTTTTTGCCACTTTTCTTCTAACCAGATAAGATTCAATTAATGGTAAGTAATGATAGGTTTGAGTAACATTTTCATATTGACAGTGAAGGGTATAGTCTGGAATACTACATCACTTAATGAAATTTAATTATTTCGAATAATTGGGGAGAAATAATTTTTTTTCTTGATGCGCTCAATTTAGGGTAATCAGGTCTATGGTATAGCCCAATTACCATATTAGAAAATTTTGTTGCATTTTTTTCTGAATTTGTTTGTTTACTTTTTGAATATGCAGTAGCCTACATTGTTTTTAGGAAAAATACACAATAAACATGAATAAATTTCTACTTTTCCGATTAAGATGGGGCGAATATATAAACGAAAAACCAAAAAGTCATCTTGGAGCAAAGAAATATTTCAAAGTGTCATTAATGCAGTTGGTTTTAATTGTTTTCATGGTTTTGTAAATATTTGAAAATAATGTAGCCGTTTTTTTATTGTAAAATTCACGATTTACTCTTCTTGGGTAATGGGACCAAGTGTATGGCCTTATTACCCTGAAGCTATGGGTAATGGGGCCAAGACCTGCATTTTGCAAAAAAAAACATTGTTTCTCTGTAAATACAAGAAAATATTAGGGGTTTGGTGATATAACTGAAAGACTAATAATACTAAAGAAGCTTTCTGTGTATTTATCAGCATGAACATGCTCCTATTTAATACGCTAGATGCAATTATCCCTTAGAGTGGCCCCATTACCCCTGTCTCCTCTATCAGAATTTGGTTTTGATTATTTTGAACGTGCTGTTCTTGCAAATGTAAATTAAAAAGATAAAAAATCCTTGCAGTCCGTTGATGACATCCGTGGCATACCATGCTTCTTGCCCAGTTTCATACACTGATAACCCCGAGACAATTTCCGCCAACCAACTGATCCCCATCACAAGGAAAAGCTTAACATAGACTCGCAATCTAATAAAATACAACATCATATAATTGTGAATTTCGAATTTATTCGCTTTGTTAAAATTGTAAACAGTTGCAAATGCTAGATTGTTGCATCGATACTTACAAAGTCTTGTTCACTTGGTTGTTTACCATATTTGTTCCATTGGCTGCTTTTCCTAGGTTCATGATGGTCAGGATAAAAAAGACGATATTCTCAAGCAGAGTGATGATAATCGGCGGGTATAAAACTATGAGTATTGTTCGTATGTCGTGTAACCAAGGAGTGCTATCCAACTTCAAGTCCAGACCAAGTTTTACTTGAGCGTTCGGACTGAATGTAAGAGCGATAACCATAATGCAGAGTACGATTGGAATGCCCCAAGCATAAACGCATTTGATGTAAAAAAACAGGTTCTAAATGGAAACATAAAAATTAAAACACTACTTTTTGGAAATGTTCTGCCTAAGTTAAAACTTTTCATTTGAATATAAATGATACGAGATACTGCGCAAATAAACTGGAAATTCTGTAACGAATAAGAAAAATAGTTCATACTTTTCGTGTGGAATTTTCTAAAGATGATTGTCCTGGTCCTTTTATGCAAGAAAATACTCTCCAGAGGTCGAAACCCAAGACACTTAGCCAGAAAAACGTGGACAGAACGGAAATATAATTAAATGCAAACAGAACCAAGTTAGCTGCTGCCGACTCAAAGTTTTCAGCGAGATACCTCACGGTTAAGGCGATATACATCACCAGATAACTGAAGGTGAGACACAGCAAGACTCTTGCGTGATTGTTCAGCTTTGGGAAAAGCAGGTGGACCAGTATGGTCAGTAACAGGCAAAATATCGAAAAAATATAGGTCGCAATGTATATGTAGAAAACTGCTTGAGGTTGCTCAAAAGGAACTACGCAGATGATCGCGAAACTCTTGTTTTCAAGAAAGATGTATTGACCCAGGCGATAATAATCATTCTTCAGAGCGTTTTTGAAATGCCTTATTTCCCAATTGGTCTTGACCTCGAATTCATTGCTTGGCAATAAGCCCTTGCTTCCATTGCAGTTGTCGGTTAATTGTGGGTCCAATTCTATGCATACATGGGCCATTTCATTTGCGTTAATTGAGAACATTTTGACATGAAAGTTCATGCTTATTACGAACAAGCGTTTGTCATTCTTTTTATAGTCTTCTCTGGGCACCTCCAAAGTCATGCACCATTTCGGTAGTTGTATAGTGTGGATAGGCTTTGCTAAAGTGCCCTTTCCTTCTGGGTCACAAATAATAGCTTGTGTAGACTCTGTATAATAGGAGCCCGATGATATCTCTGATGAATTGTAGTGACGGATGATCAAATTGCCCGTGTCGTCAATCTCATACTGACTCACATTTACGTACATTTTGGAACATTTTATAAATGTTTCTGTGAAGTCCGTACAAATGGTGGTATTATTTTTCGTTAGAAAGCAGGATTGTGGTTTGCAGGCGTTTGTCCATCCATGAATGGTTTTAAAGAGCTTGTATCCTTCAGGGCACCAAACTGGCTGTTGTTCATCAGATTCAGGTATCTTTACTCCTGTCTTGAAATCAAAGAACGAATTACCTGGGTCATCATACGTTGTGGAAACATCTGTATTATTCGTCTTTATACGCATAACACTGGCAAAAAATAAAATTACAGCATAAAGGTAATCACTTCGATGGAACATTTTTTAGTGCACTGTTTGATAGAAATTGCACTTTCGCTTTTGGAAGTCGAAATGCAAGTGAGAGATGCCACTCTTTGCTTTAAATGCTGTCAGTATAGTATGTACATGTAGCTAATAATTGGGTTATTTTAAGTTGTAGTGAATCCAATCAGAAGTTAGCTCGTGGCTAACGGGAACTATTTGGAAGGAAGTTTGCAAGTAACTTTACCAATAAACAGTTACGGATATAAGGATATGCAGTATTCACTTGCCAGTGAAACAATCACTTTGGGCACATTCTGTACATGTACATGTACTTCCCCAAGCGTACGTGATATAAAAATCAGCCAAGCAGCACAAGTGAGTGTCCCTTCTTGACGGGTAAACCCTTGAAATACAAGAACTTTGGCCCAATGTCGATTTTACTTCAACACTGTTGGTGAAAAAATGTGGCAAACCAATCATGCATCTGAATTACAATGAATCATTAGTTGGTTCAATGTTGCACTATAGATTGATTTTAGTGTCTTTCTTTTATTTCTGCATAAATCTGTCAATGCGATTTTCCTCCCAACCTAAAATTAATTTTAAGCTGAAAGCATTTTTTTGTGGACAAATTTCGGATGCATTTGGTGGAAATTTCTCTGAATTATTGTGCCCTTTCATATGATACTTGACTATACTTAGGCACGTCTGCATATACATGTAAATCAATAATCTATAGGTACCAAGTTCGCTTTAATGCATATTCACCGCTCCACACTCTAAGAAATAATGGTGAAATTAGGTGTTTTTGAACACCCAAAGGTATTTGCTTGTCTCTTTTGAGGTATTGTGAGGTATATTGAGGTGTTTAAAAATATTTTGGTACTTACAAACACCTAATGGTATTTATAAACTTTTAAAAAGGTGTTTTGGACAAAAATACCGTTCAAAAGGTGCTTATACCCGTAGATACCCTTTATGGGAAACCCAGGAAAAGGCACATTTAGTGAGGCTCGCTGAAGCGAGTCGAGATAGCAGAGTGGTAGCGTGAGGTATCCAAGAATGGAAGGTTGCAGGATCGAATCCCGGTAAG
>JAQGBX010007236.1:0-11634 GCA_034698745.1 Megaphyllum sjaelandicum | reverse complement strand
CCAACCAGCGGGCAAATATTGGTAATGCATTTAAATTACCGATGGTTTGCCCGCTGGTTGGCGCTAGTGGTAAAACAATTATCATTCTTAATTTAAAAGTTTTGTTGTGTTTTTGGCCTTTTACAGGTTTTTAAGCAAATTTCCCTGAACAACGACAAAACTGACGTATACCAATGTTATCCAAGATAAAAATTGTTTTGTACGCTCTTATTTATATTTTACAAAATAAGTATGAAAATTTATTGGAAAATTTACATATTTGTAATTGTGGCAAATCTTTACTCGGAAAAAGCGGTGAATTTTGAAAATTTGTTCTCAGAAACCTTTGTAAATTTTGAAAATTTCTCGTTAAAAACTATTCAAAATTTTACGAATCTATACATTTAAAAACAATTGAAAATTTTGCAAATTTGTTCTTGGAAAACAAGAAAAATGTGGAAAATTTCTCCATTTTGGGTTCGGAAACTGTCAACATTTTGCAAATTTGTACTGAATTTATTTTTTAAAAGTTTGCAAATGGAGTCTGAGTTAATCACATAGAAGTATTAATTTATAATTTTCAATTGTGACGGCATTATTACTCTAAATTTACCTGACTTTTCCAGGTCTGGGGGAACCCTGCTAAAGAAATTTTGTAACAATAGAATCTTATGGTTAGGCTAATGTAGACTAAAAACTGAAAATTACAACAAAAATGTGGACTCTTTATTGAATAATGTTGATTGTATGTTCTTTTCTATCAATTATAGCCACTCCAGAAGAACCCCAACTAAGTGATTTTGATCAACATTCTATATTGATTGAAAATTTGCCACCAAACTCAGAGGACATTCTTCGAGAGTTTTTAGAGGCTTTTGGGAAAATTGTACGTTTTATGGTGCATTCTACTGATACTGGCCATGTAGCCTATGTACGGTAAGTCTTAACCTTCAGGTCCACCATCGACCTTTTGCAGAGTAATGTATGGGGCTACATCACATAGTATTTTTTTTATCGAATGAACGCCTAAAAGAACGTTCCTTGGCACTGCCAACTGGTAATTTGTGCCAATGGAATGAATGAAATATCACGTGATATATGCACGCTGACAAAATCTGCATAAGATCCATTGCCGCATAATTTTACTCCAGATTGAGTTTACATTCACATCCGTTTAGTCATTTCATTTCTCATAAAAATTATTTCAGGTTAGAGGATGATGAACTCTGTGGATGGATTATAGATTGTTTTGATAATCACATTCCTGGAATAGGTAAGAGAACTAATTAACTATTGAAATATTTTTTTCTAAGAACTTGAAACTACTTAAGGACATTGTTTTTAAACCTATTCAATATTTTCAGTTTGCTAATGTGATATACGAGTTTCATGCTTGTAAGTGTAGTGTAAATTATTTTTTGTTTGTTTTAGATTGGAAGGCTCCACTGAAAATAAAGAAGCTTGACTAATACTTTTCAACACCACAACTTTGAAAGTTTTCATTGGAATTATGTTTTACCCATAATTTCTGTTTTCTGCACTTTTATTCAAACATAAGTTGCAGAGGGTAATCTGAATCTCAGAAAGATGTTCTATTCACCTATATATAGTAGTTTGTAGTTTCTTGAAAAATTATATCATCCCATAACAGTTGGCTGATGAGAATATTTCGTGAATTTATAATTTTTGCAAGAGTATCCAATGTTGATTCACATGATAATTGGAAAGGTTGCTCCAGTGGCAATAGTTACTATCGTAAAATAACCGTACAGATTAAGAAACGTCCGTTTTTGCGATTTGTTAAAGAAAGTTACATCATAGATACCCCATTACCTCATTATTGAAATATACTGACAGACAAGTACAAGTAAAATTTTTACAAATTTAGTAAAAATGAATTCATTTATCCTTGCTATTTTATATTTCTTGTTTACTCATTTGATTTGCACGGTACCAAAACAATAAAATTGACTACTCTCATGGTACATTGTGTGCCAGCTTGTGCTTTCCTTTATGTATGGATTAGACAGGGTTCCCCCAGACCTGGAAAATTCAGGGAAAAATAACATATTTTGCAATAGTCAGAGTAATTCAATGTATTACTATTTTCACAATCCAGAATTAATGCTTCTACAAATTTGAAATATTTTCAATTTTCCAGGACAAATTAGAAAATTTTTTAATTGCTTCCAAGGAGAAATTAACACAATGGACAACGTTGCAAAAGTTTTCACGTTTTCTGAGCACAAATGCTCAATGCACAATTTCTAAGATTTCCAAGCACAAATATGCAAAATGTTCAACGGTTTTCGAGAAAAAAGATTTGTAAAATTTATAACTGTCCGAGGACAAATTTTTGCAAAAATGTTCACACTTAGTAATATTTTTAATATTTCCAAACTTTTCCAGCACAAATTTGCAAAATTTCTAAACCTTCATCACAAATCTGCTCAATTTTCAACCTTTTCCTAGTAGAAATTCACAAACTTTCAACATTTGACGAATGTCAATTTGTAAAATTTTGAAAAAAAAATTCATGCTAATTTTGTAAAATTGCCATTAATTATTTTTGCAAAATCTTGAATAAATTATTGGTTAACATTTCCATATGCTTATTTTGACATTGCCGTTGGTCAGGGAAATTTGTTTAACAACCTGGAAAAGTCAGGAAAGTTGTATATATTATGGGAAAATCCTGTTACACTTCTGATTTTTTTTAGCATAATTGTAAACCGTGTTCGCTTTTTATTTCTTTTAAGGGCAATATTTGTCTTGAAACTATGCCATTAAACTCAGCTCAAGTAATGTCCAAAGAAGAATCGAAGAGTTCTTGCTTAAAATTGATTGCTGATCCTTTATTTGACTAATTCTTTATTTCAACTTTCATCAAATACGAGGTAACAGGTCTCTGAATGCGTTTTTTTTTCTTTTCATTTTTAATTTTCTACTACTCTCTTGCACTGAAGAGATCATAGATTCAACAAATATATAGTTTTTTTTAACTTGGAGTTCTATGATCAGCCAAATAAGTGAAAATTAGTTATAAAAAGTATTAGAAATTAATAATAAACTGAAGTGCCTGTTGCTCAAGTAATTATTTGTTGAATTTGACATTACGGATAATATATATATATATATATTTATATATTGATACCATTAATATTTTCATACTTTTTTAAACGTGCAATAAATTGTTATTAAGTTGCATCTTTCCCTTGTGTATTTTTAAATATTTGACTATGACAGAATAGACATGTGCTTCTCAAATGGTAAATTATTAAAGGTAACGTAGAACGGCATACATGTAATTGCTTTCATAAAATCACTCACAATTATTTAAATTTGTTGCAGCAACTCCTACGAAACATATGTACCGAACAGATTTTACTCGTAAGCAGCTGCAGCAAAGTTCATTAAAGGAGATGGCAGATCAGGAATTGTGTCTTTGAAGTGATACGTGGGGACTTGGAAACTGGTCACCTGTGCCGTTGTCGTCCAATCGCAAGTGGAAAATCCTCCAATGAAGTGTATCACCTTTCCTAAACAATAATTTCAGAATCAAGTTGTTACTAGAAACATGGCACGTGCAAAACAATTTTTTTAAAGGATCTACCAAATTGTGCTGCTGCGCCTAAATGCCTCGGAAATTGCATTTTCCCTACAAGTTTCCACAAGTCCTTCTTCTCATCATATTCATAAACTCCTTCGGAACTCGTGAGAATTGCATCATCTATAATCACAGCTCCAGCCATGTAGAACATTCGCCCATATACAGACACTAAGGACCCTCTGCAAATTCTTTCTGGAAAACATCTTCGGGGTTGCCACCTGAAGCAAATTAAGGAAATGAAATGTTGTGCCAGACGTGAAGATGTGGATAACCAGAGTGAGTTTACCTGTTTTCATTGATGTTATAAACGTCGACAAAATGAAGAATGAGGTTATCAATGCAACCCCCTACGACGAAAACGTTTCCATCTTTGTTCAAGCAGGCAGCATGCGATAAGCGTCCTATTGGCATTGGGCAGGCCATAGACCAGAGATTTTTCAGAGGACAATAAACTTCCACTTTGTCAGTGGGACTACATTTTTGAAAGTGTAAATTACAGTAGCTATATTTTGTCAATTAAGCGTTTAAAAGAATTATTGATTTTACCAGAATGCCTCGGTTTCTCCTCCAAAAACATAAATCCAACCGTTTGCTACGCAAGCTGCAAATTCACTTCGGGCTTGTGCCATCGAAGCAACTGGCACCCAGATTTGTGCAAGAACATTGTATCTGATAACTGAATTAGTAGGGACTGGCAAAATTGCTTCTGCTTCATGAATTGAACCACCAATAACGTAAAGTTGAGAGTTCAGAATGACTGCACAGTGACCACATCTTCTGGATGGCAGTGACTTGAGCTCTGTCCATTCTTTGGTCTTTTCACAAGGATCATCATTCTGCAAGCTAAAATGCAGGACCTTAGCTCCTTGGCTATATGGAAACTTCTGATCAACGAGGCCGCCAATAACGAAGATTCCTCGTGTCAACTCATCCTTCCGTATTTGCCGTTTGATTTCAACTGGGAAATAACTATGGTGAGTATCTGATACATTGCACCTTATCAATGCATGGTACCTACATGTACATGTAAATAGAAAAATTAGACATTTCCAAAATGTTTTTTTTATTAGAAATTCAAAATACAATTATATTCAGTTATATTCAAATACTAATTGTAGGCTATTTTTTGCTTAGCTTTTCACAAACGTTTTGTTTTTCAAATCAATTCGGAAATGCAGCTTTCTTGCTTCACAAATTTGTTCAGAAACTTCCAATTTTATCTATGGAGATTCACTTACAGATAGGCCTACTGAGTGGAATAGTAGCCTACCTAAAAGCTTTTCGCACAATGTGCAAACATTCTGGAATCTCAAGGACAAACTGTGCAGATTGCAAAATTTCTTCAAGTTTCTTCGGCTCAACTTGGTCAAACCAAACCTTCTCAAGCAGTCTTGGGAGGAGAGCATTTCTTGATAGAGCATCAGCTTTGGCCCATTCAATGACTGAACGCAATATGCTTAAGTTATCTCTTGTCGACGATTGGCTTTCATCATGTACTTATATTTAAATATGAAGTATATATTTTAAATATTGAATTTAAAGTATAATAACTATATTATGCCTGGATTAGTTTGTTTAAATGTAACAAGACTTACTTATTAGTGTTTTCACTTCATCAAAATTCAGATTTAAAAATGCTGGTGATGCAGATATTTCTTTAAAATTCTTCCTGGCAAACTCAACGTATTTTGCTAGCAAACCTCTAAAATTGTGCTTCTTGCTAATTGTCATGTACCTCAAGACGTTGTTTCTGTCGAAACGTAGGAGAAATTCTGCGCATTTTTTAGTTAACATTTTCATG
Organism: Megaphyllum sjaelandicum; assembly: GCA_034698745.1. NCBI lineage: Eukaryota > Metazoa > Arthropoda > Diplopoda > Julida > Julidae > Megaphyllum > Megaphyllum sjaelandicum. The sequence continues at coordinate 6,244 of JAQGBX010007236.1, read as the reverse complement.
TCTAGCTGTTCGCTGAGATTTAGCACACTTTCTAAGCAGTTCTCGTCTAACTTAATACAGAAGGTGTACATGTATTCTAAAACATTTTCCACAGTTTCATCACTAATACAAGAAATATAAATTTCTGTAGGAGGCTTTGCAGTTGTATCGGTAAAGATTGCTTTATATCTATCGCTATGCATCGTTAAGGCAAATGAATGTATATTGTAGTGCTTGTCTTTGTTTTTGAGAACTAAGTCACACAATTTCTTGTCTTTAAATAGAAATTGCAAATGGCTTTGAATGACGTCTGCCTTTTTCTTCACTGCCAAAGTGTTATCTGGATCCAATAAAGCCATGAGAGAATCTTCTCTGTTATACTTTACAGGTAAATCGAATTTGTTTTTAAGAAACAGTTTTTGTGGCCTGACTACAGATTCTTTTCCATTTTCCTTCTCTTCACATTTAGTAGAAATATTGATATTTTCGATATTAAGAGAATTTTTCGATTTCCCGTTCTCATTTACGATAGAATCTGTAGATGCTGATTTTTTTAAAGCATCTTGGACGTTTGTTTTGGTTTTTCCTACGCGCAACCCAGATTTAAACGATTTAGATAAATTCTGATTTGGGCTGAACTTTGGTTTTCTGTAGCTTGCTTTTAACTTTGGCTTGTTTAAGCTTACTTGCACCATCGGTGAATCATCCACAACTTGCATATTCATTTGAATCCTTTTTGACATTTTCCTTTGACATCCAACACTCCTCTGGAGTAACTATTTCCACTGTGCTATTTCCTCTGGAAATATTTTGAATCCCAGAAAAGAAAATAGAATTGCATGTGCAAAATCTCATGCAGTCAATACTTTTTGATTATACAGGGTGTCCTCTGAAATGTACAGGATTCCACCAGACCTAGAAAACCTAGAAGAGTCAGGGAACTTGAAAATTTCAGGAAAGAATGAATTATTTTGAATAAGTAAGTCAGGGAAATTCAAACATATTAATGTTGTCACAATCCAAAATTAAATCTTCTACTTGGTTAGCTCGGGGTCTATTTGAAAAATTTTCAGTTGTTTTCGAGTATAGATTTGTAAAAATTTGAACAGTTTCCGAGGAAAATTTTTCAAAAATTGCAACATTTTCCGAATTCATACAGTACATGTTAAATTTTCATTAACTTTTCATGCTAATTTTGCAAAATCGGGGAACAATGGGGAACAATGTTGTATTCCTTTTCAGAGGAGTTTGTACCCAGGCTAAGTCAACACCTCAAATCTGCAACCCTTTACAACTATTTCTTAAATTACACTATTAATTTAAATGGGATTAACTATTCAAATCTGAGTTGAAATTCTGTAAATTCTGTACATCGAAGATATGTAAATTATGACAATTCCAATGATTGAATAATATACATATATAAAAACGTTCAAATACCACCAATGTTTGCCATCTTATAAAAATGTGTATATAAAAGTTAGGAAAATTTAATATGAACAGCCACTTTTTACATCAATTCAAGCCAGGATTGAATTTATTAGAAATATACACAATATTACAAAAAAAATTGCGAATATTAAAATTTTGTTTTAGAAAAAAACTGCACTGAAGAATATAACTCTGCAAAAACAAATTATTAAAATATTATAGATCAAGTCATACTGATAACACTTCTTATTTAAAATGAATATCTAAGAATATTACCTGTCTTTTCTAGCCTGAAAATTTCCCAACATTGCTTTAAATCGGTGAGGGTTTTTCTATTTTCAAAATTGAGTTTCACTAAAGAATTTTTTCTCATATGGTATCTATGGTTCCTTGTTAAAAAAAATACTGTACCACGTAATGAAATAGTTGTAAAGGATATGGTTTTCAAGGATACTCTATCATAAAAAATGAATGTAGTTGTTTCATGCAATCAATTTTATCAAAAATTGACCATCCTGTCACAGTGTCATATTTTTGCACATCAAGACTCAAATTCTTCCCACTTTCCTTATATACCTTGAATGCAAGATAACACTGTGATTTGATCACATCTGTTAAATCCTCCAATTGTTTCCTGCAAAAGATTATATTAAAATTGATTTATATTTTATGTCCGTCACTGCGAAATTAATTTTGATAAATATTATAAAGAAATCTTCTAAATTAAAGAATTTACAATGAATTCGTACATGAAACCATGTAGATCCGTTAACTCCTCTTCTAATGCATCTTCAATTTTGCACCGAAGTCTTTCCTTGAGGTTGGGTTGGCAATCAGCTGGGATCAAAGTTAAGTTTGCCATATTGCAAGCTTCAAGATGATCAAATAAATTTCCCACTTTCCTATTATTATACAAAGAATAAATTTACGACGAACAAGGGTCTGACTTTAAGACAAGTATTACATACACAAAGGAGAGCCATACCGAACACACGCTAGACCACTGTTACAAACTGCTTTCCATTTGAACATAGTGGATTCAACGACTTGTAAACTGTCTTGTAGCCGGATTAACACCAACTTCAAATGATCTTCCTGGTCCTTCAGATTTTGGCTCATTTTAAACCTAGCTGATAGCAAGAATCGCTGATCGGCACTGCCACAAAAGCAATATTAAAAGAAATTATAAATAGCAGTATTATTATATAAAAATCAAAAATTATTGTGCAAATGCTAGCAGTAGAAAAACTTGTTAGATATAATATCGTTGGCCCTGTTTTTTTTTTCTCTCAAGTAGTATGAATTATCCTGATTGTTGGTATTTTTTTAATATTATAACGTCTTCCCCCATAATTGAAAAAAACAACTGACATTAAATTTATATAACAAATACTACAGCAATTTAATTCTAGGAAAAAGGAAGAAAATGAATCAGGTGATTATTCTGTATGTTGGCTTAAAAACATCGGTGTGGATAGCATGTAGTTTTAACTATGCGTTGACAATGCGATATGGAATGACGGCCGGTAATGATGAAACTCCGGATTTTGGCATCATTACTGTGCGTAGTTGTGGATGGCGTCATTAATAATGATTATACCGACTGCGCACATAATTCTGTTATTGTGATTGACCATGTAGGTTTGTCCCATCATTAAAGTGGTCATTATTTTCCCCATATTTTCCTTATTTAAATTTCGTGCGTGTACGCATTCCACACGCGCATGTGCAAAATGATTGCGAAGTCTTCATTACCCGAGTCATTACCACAGTAATTTACTGTACACAGATACGCGGTTCAAGCAAAGATCAGATAGCCATTTCAAATTTAAACCACAGTATTTAAACGTAGTGAAAGCGGATGATGCAACATTTTTGGAGGCAATGGCATTATAGTTGATAGCATTATTAATGAACGTGTACAGTCCCTTTAGATTTCTAAGCATCAAAATATTTAAAATAAATTTGTTTGCCGCCAAAAACGAGGAGCGCCGTTGCCGACTAGCAGAGCATGGCGTCCAAGCATGTACGGGAGTTGGGTATGATAACATTTTCATTTCTCGTTCTACGTTTACTATTAAGTTTTAAAGATTAACCGTTACATACTTGCTTAGTTCCACAAATAGCGTAATGTGTCCACAGCATGTTCTTGTGTTAGCCCGTTGCTATAACATTAACCACGCTCAAACATGACATCGACGATAGGCCGATAGCATAGGTTAGGGTAATGGTGACGTTTCACGCCTTTCCAAACAGAGGGCTCTTCAGTAAGCCAATAAAGGCGTATGTGTTCCTCTGTATCAGTTATCAATGTTTTTACTGTGCACATGGGGCCATCCATAAATGTATTTAGAAAGGTATGAAAAAATTTTGGGAGAGTTGTACACTCGTTATAAGGTATCAATAAAAGCAATAATTGTTAGATAAAAATTCTTTTTACTCATTTACAAAAGCCTGTATATATTTAAGCTCTCATTAATGTTAGGATGTATATTAATTCGTTTATTTCTGCACTTTGCCTGCATATTTACTTACTATGGTACAATTTTTTACAAATGCATGAAAACTGTATCACGATTATATTTAGTTAAATAATTTGTAACGTAAATATCAGAAAAAAAAATGTGTGATCTTCTCGTTATTCAAAAAACCCATGGATGAAACCATGGAAAGCAGCAAACTGAAGGTACTGTAACAAGTCTATCACAAAGTTTTAATTTTTAAATTATACGAAACTCGACATTGACATCAATAGACTATAGCTAATAATAAAATATAAAAATCACAATAATAAGTTACATGAAAGTGCACATAGCTTCTCTCTAAAATATCTATTGCAATGAAATTTCAGCATACTGTATTATGCTGTATTTTTATGCATTAATTCTTTTTGGACCGGCCACGATTAAAACTGCAGTTACAGAAACAGCAGATATGGGGGTATAATTTATATAATTATTCTATAAATAAACATTTATTTTGAAGCAAACTTCGATAATCCTTTATCTACCAGATCCAATGTAACTGCATCTTTCACGAGGATACATGTCACGCCTGCACAAAAATATCTCGGTTTAGAAAAAAAAAATTCAAGGTATACTACATACAAATGAGCATGAAACTTAAATTACCTAGTTTTTGAACATCAAAAATATTGCGCTGCTCGTCATCAAAGAATAACATTTCAGAATAAGGAATGTTAGACGTTTGTTTAAATCTGCGATGAAAAAGTGATTAGCACAATATAATGAATGGAGTTGGTTTGTTAGCACTTGTACGAGAATATACCTTTTAAAATGTGATGTTTTGCAGCCGGGATAGATTTCTTTATACGTAAAATACTTGTTCCAGTCAAAAAGACCTAGCAGAGTTTCGGCCCCTTCAGGATACGCTGTCCTATGGAATGAATATAAGAATGGAATATGTTCTATACAGAAAATAATAATTATAATCAAGCTTGCATACGACCAAAATTGAAATTATTATGAATGTCCATAATCATAAAAACCTGGATGCCACTCCCAATTGGTAGCCTTCATTTTTTAACTTTTCCAAAACCTCTGGAACCTCATCGAAGTAAGTTATGTTTTTTCCATACTTGTCTCGGACTTTCCCATCACTGAAAATGCAGCATACATCATATTAATCAGCTGACGGACCAAGGTATTATAAGTCGAATTTACGTTAGGAATAAATCTGAGCGTAAAAAAACTTTTACCCAGCAGAAAATCTGCAATTTAAAGTGCAATCGATCAACAATCAATTCTGCATTCATCTGCTGTATATAATGGAACCAAAGATTGCATGTGGAAGCATTATCAACTCAACCAAAGTAAAATTTGTAGAACTTTTATTGGCACTTTTAAAATCATTTTTTGCTTAAAAATTGCACAATTCATTACCTTTCTTACAGTTCATTTATATGGAGAAAAAATAATTACAAACTGGCAGTCATAACTATTTCACTTTTATTGCAGTAAATAAAAGTTGAGTTAATTGCAAAAAAATAGGTTTTTGCGTAAGCTTTACAAGTATTTTTGAGCACATGTTATCATGTATGCAGTTTTCATTGCTAGGCTAACTGAATTCATGCATGCATGCATACAGTACTCGTTCTAAAATTACTCCTATAATTTCCATAACCTACGATCCTACGCCCAAATTGATTCTCACCACATTGAATTATACCTAGCTTTTTGGAACGGGGGTGAAACATGAGTATCTACCCAGAATGGCCATAACGTGTAATCTGTAAAATGATGTTAAATACGTAAGAATCCACTTAAATTTTATCGCCGTCAATAGCCTATCCATGTACGGTCAATAAGTAAAATAGCATGCTAAGTAAATGATAGCCCACCTAAATCAAAAACAATTAACTTAGGTCTACTCATTTTAAACCAATGAATATTAGCGAAAAATGGCAATCAGCTGGAAAACATTTTTGCCAAACCTTTCCAATAGATGGCGTACTATGATGGCCATTGCATCGTCTGTCTTCACGGTGCTGCTGTTGCTGCTTATTGTTGTGAGCACGGTGTTGTGAGGCTTAAAAATGTCCAGTGTTTACCCCAAGTTACAGTTTGAATTTATATTCATGTCTTAAATTATACTGGGAAACATTTTCTTGCCTTTGTGTTGCTTGCGACACGATCTAGGTACGTAACGTAAATATACATGTGAGAGGTGACTTCCGGAATAGGAGCACTTTTCAATACAGTGTTCGCATCAGCTTTCCTGTATTGCTCATTTAGATATAAAAATAAAGTTTCTTTTCCAAAGAAATTATACTTAAGTCCCGTATGGTTGAATTTCCTTGCAGGTCTCGCTGGAG